>QYAO01000050.1:0-242949 GCA_003988895.1 Hyphodiscus sp. D1413
ACTTCCTCTAAGCTTCCTTTAACTCTTGATGAGTCTTAGGCCTCTGATCGCGACTTTGACTAGAGGCTATTCTTTTCCCAAATCCTCTGTTTTAGAATCCATAGATAGCTCTTTAATGACTGCCTTCCTCTTCATAGACGAGGCCATAACCCTGCTCCTCTTCTCTAGTCCCTTATGGGCCCCTCTGCTCTCTATGGATGGCCTTATGGGTCGTAACCTATAGCCTTCCTACTTATGGTCCTTGCTATCATAGCATAGACAAGCATCAGTCTCCCATCGCTGGGATCGGACTTCCTTTGATACCTACTCTGCTCGCAAACCCTTAGTACTAGGCTTATGGGTCCGGGCAGCCGCTGCTTCCGTCGCCCGAGTCGGTTCCCAGTCTATTGATTCCATAGCAGCTTGGTTTATCTATAATGGCTAGATTACTAGCTGAGTCTTGAACCTATGGCTGTCCTTCCAGGCCTATAGGTCATCCGCAACCCTCTATATACCAGCGCAATAGCTAGCATAGTCCGCCGGCTCTTCCCTACTAATCAGGCGATCCATAAGCTCTCCTAATAATGCTGTCCTAAGGAGACCCTTCTTGATTATATCATCCTAGGCCCATCCCTTGGCTTTAAGAAGCGTCTGTTCGAACTCCTAGAGGAACTCATGGAATAGGCGGCTCCCCTACTTGATCTTATTGATTTTAGACATTGCCTTAGCCTCCTTTTGCGGGTCTGCGAATGCCAGGTCCATCTACTTAAACAATTCATAGACCATAAACTGGTCTATATCTTTCGCAAACTCCACCCATGGGTATATCCTCTTCGCAGCCAGCCCCCTTAGGCAATCCACCATATACCATACCTGCTCCTCCTCTTGTCTAATCGCTTATGCGTCAATTCAGAGCTTTGCTTCTAGCCCTCCTCAGAACTGGGGGTATATTGACTCGTCTTTGTAGGTATATGGGTCGGGATAGCGGCGCGAGTGTTTTGGCTTGCTTCATAGGTCTATCGGAGGTATAATGGGTCGAATTGGTGGTATGGAAGCTGGACTCATATCCATAAGGGGTCTCTGGGGACCGTTATTAACCAGTATCTCTAGCTGTGAGGACAACTGCTGGTTTGACCTCTATAGTGACTCATTCACTGCTCTCTGATTCTCCATGAACTCTATCAACCACTGGAGTATGCTCTCTGCCTGCTCTAGCGGGCTAGTATTCTCTATAACTTCAATTGCGGTCCATAGCGGACGCTGCTTCTATGCGGTCCAGGCGACCGACTTGATAACCAGTCTATAAAGGACTTGTTCTGTGTGATCTAGACAACCGACTTATCAACCAGTCCATAATAGACTTACTTCTGTGCGATCTAGATGACCGACTTATCAACCAGTCTATAAAGGACTTATTCTATGCGATCTAGACGACCGACTTATCAACCAGTCCATAATAGACTTACTTCTATGCGATCTAGACGACCGACTTATCAATCAGTCCGTAATAGACTTACTTCTGTGCGATCTAGACGACCGACTTATCAACTAGTCCATAAAGGACTTAACCCTAGTCTAATTAAAGATAAAGGATGAGTTTATTCTATTGTGATGGGCTGCTTTTGATAACTCAGGGTAAGGCAGGTCATAGGTTAAACGATTAAGAATAAACTAAGGAACTAAGAGTATAATACAAGAGTCTTGAATATAAGTGTTTACGGGTCGTAAACAACCCGTTGTCCTGGTGACGGACCGTAAGTAGTCCGTCAGCTGACCTCTGACCAGCTCGGGCCAGTCCCGAGTCTCTTTAGGGGTTAACCCCTCACAGACTACCTCTCTTTAATATTTATCATATTATATTATATATCTTTTTCCCTTAATATATCTCTAATAGCTTATAAGTCAGAGTCGATATATGCTTCGTCTATAAAGACCTTAAAGGCCTAGAAATCGTCGATGCTTTTATTACTATATTATTAACTATATACCTTATGCTCCTTATGGTTCTTTATTGATATAACCTTCTTAATAAAGGTATACTTATATCTCCGACCTCCCTTAGTATACTCCCTTAGCTTATACTATAATTAGCGCTTCTGAATAAGCAAATTAAACTACTTAATCATAACTTTATAAGGCTATTTCCGAAAAGGGTTTTAGTCTAGATTAATAAGTATCTTATATATCGACTTTGAGATCTTTGATGGCCTTCTAAGCTTCTTTAATATACCTCATATATGCCTAACTGCTATAGAGCTAAAATCCTCTCTCTGTTTCTTCTATCTATCGCCTATAATATAGTCGATTTTGACCTTCTAGTAGATAGCTCTTATCGACTTTGAGGCCCCATTCTTATCGACTTCGTAGTAGAAATCACGTCTTTTTGGTATCGACTAGCAGCCTATATCCATAGGCTCTAGAGAGGGCATAATATGAAGATTCTGATACGTCAAAGGTACTATATTAATATATAGTAGATAGATCTTCTATTGTTTTGATCAAAACTCATTTTAGGGATTTGCTGACTAATTAGGGTGGTATATGAATTCTGACAACCACTAGTGGTAGTAGTATTAATGATTAGTAAAGTTCATGCATTCATTATGCTATGGCAGTTTGCGGCACCTGTCTCCTGTCCGCGGTAATGCTAAGCCCCATAGGGCCAACGGGCACGCGGCGCAGCCCGGAATTTGTATAGGTAATGTAGGTGCATGTAGGTACCTATATCTTCCCGCCAATCGTATCGTTATTGCAATATTATATTGGCCTCCTTGAAAGCGTAAAATTATTGGAAGCGAGTTAGGCGGGCGAATCCTCGTCCGCCAGCACGATTTCACCCAAACATTGCCCTAGTTTTGATGAACATACACCCCAGGCTCTGTCTAGACAGTAGTGGGATTGTAGAGGCACGACTCCAAAGAATGGGAGGATCCGCCCTCGTTTCTGAACAGCCAAGAACGGACGGTTGGCCTACGAACATAGTCGTTAAAAATATAATCTATTTATTTTATTTTATCTATGACGTTTGAACTTCAGACAACAAAGCGATATCCAGGATAGAGCTCTTCGCGCGCTTGCATATAGAACAGTCAAACCTTGAGGCTAAGGGAAAGACAGCTTCAGCATCTCCTCGGTGGCGTTACGTCTCATAGCATCTTCCATAGGCCCACTCCAGTTGAGAAAATATACATATAGGCCCTCCATTATTGATACCAAGAGAATTGTGAGCGTGAGCCCGACCCAAATACCCATGATGCGCCAGTCCAGTCCTAACGCGAGCATGGCGCTGAGAGGTATGCCGAATGCGTAGTGTGACAAGAGCTGCGCCCAGGCACCGACATGTGGTTTTCCAACACCTTGAATAATTCCATTGAGCACGCCGCTAAATGCATCAACCAGCGCGAAGATGCCACACAATGGAAGGACATCTATCATGAGATCAATAATGAACTGATCATTGGTAAAAATGCAGGCGATATGAGAGCGGAAATAGAGGAAAAATGCCAGATTGAACAGTCCAATGCACCCGCCTAGTGCGACGGCGGCCATGCTGGCAGCTTTCGCGCTACCAATGGAGCCGCTTCCCAGCTGGTGGCCGACCCGCGTGCTTGCAGCTATTCCCAGAGAAAATGGAGGTTGAAAGGTAATGCTCACTACTGTGCATAGCAGTGTCTGCGCGCTCAACTGAGCAATACCACTCAACCCGGCAAGGAGGGTGAGTATCTCGAAGCCCAAATAATCTGCCTCCAGCATGACGAAGGAGGGCAGGGCCAGTCGTACCATGGGCATCCAATTCTTCAGGACGTTCTTATCTATCCCACCACAGCACTCTGTAGTGTCTGTAAATCGTCGGGCGTAGGCCAACAACCCAAGCGGTAGCAGGCTCCTGGTGACAGATAGAGATATGGCGGCTCCGATGAAACCGTAGTCGAGATACCTCACGAGATACCAGGTCAAGCCGCTGCCAAAAGGAACGCAGACGATGAGAGTATACAGACCTGCCGAGAAATGACCTTGGGCTTGAAGTATTCGTTTCCCACATTCGAAGAATGCAACACCGGGACATCCCAACGATAAGATGCGAAGAAAACTCTGCGCAAGATCGCAAACTTCGGAGTCCGATACGAGCAGTTCAAGGAACCAGCGAGAGTGGTACCAGAACACCGTAATTGGTACCGCGGTCAAGAGCAGCAGAAGTGCCATCCTCTGGACATGCAGCCCGACGGCCTGTTTGCAACCCGCTCCGTATGCCTGAGGACAGAGCGTGTCGAGAGCGGTTGAGAGGCCCTGAAAAAACCCCCAACCAGTTACTTTTGCCGTGAGACATGCGAGACTTGCCGCTGCGAGCTCAGTCCGCCCGATATGTCCCACAAAGAGCAGATTAATGGCTATTAGTATTGCCTGTAGCAGGAACGTCATGGCCAAGGGAGCCGTCGACATGGCCAGGATTTTGGCTTCTTCCCACAACCGTACGTCATCCGGAGCTCCAAGCCGTGCTGAAGCCTGTTCCAAGCACTTGAAATAGTTGCCGTCGTGCACATCCATGTGCCCAAGACCGACCGACTCGAATTCCTCTGTTCCTTTTTCTAACAAGCCGCTGTTCATCACAGGTTGAGCCGGCCAGGAATTTTTCAAGTTTGTCATGGTGTAGATCTAATGGGCAAAGTAATTAGTTTGGCTAAGATATGAAGTCATTTAGTGAATGGTACCTTAAGTTCCAACTCTCTTCTCTAGATGCTGAGCTTTGGTCAAGCTTTTAGTCGAGATTTGTTGTTTTTTTTTTCGTTGATAATATTGGCGACTCTTAGTGATGGTTGTTGCAAAATAAAAGATGAAAAAAGTTAAATCAAAACAAGTTGGCAAAGATCAGAGGCATTACCTGAAGCGTGGTGGGTTGTAAGGTAGGTTTTTAAAGGACGTTAGGAATGAAATCCATGAGAAGCTGAAGCACTTAACGATCCCAGAGTTTCTCGAGGAAAGCTTATTTCATAAATAAGGGAAGGCGCTACGATACTCAACAACGCGGCAATCTAGCCAGGTGTGCAAGGCTGATAGTATCTAGTACTGGTTTCTATGGGTAATGATTGGTTAACCGCGGCGCTGCCGCCTGTGCCAGTCTCGCGGCAACGCTAAGCTCACTTTAGTCGCATTAAATGTCAAGCAATAAACAAGCATATCAAAATCCAAGAGACATACGTACCTGTTGGCTTATATTATCTGGTTATGTAGCTCACCTATTGGAAGTTTGAGTAAAATAGGAAGACTCGTACTTATTCTTCAGGAGTCACTCTACCCTCGATTGTTAGCAACAAATAGAAAAGTTTTGCCTTTTGGACCACCACGACTAGAATCAGGAATACTTTCATGTATTCATTATCCATGACAAAGCAGCGAGAAGGTGCCTCATTACTGCCATGGCCAGAAAATTCTACGAATGTTGATACAATCGAGACATTCGCAACGAGACATAGTTCTCTGAAGTGTTTATTGGATCCTTCCTCAGATACTACCGAAAGCCTAGAGGTGCCTGATGCTATTATTATTGATCGAAATTTATATAACGAAAGAAATAAACTAGGTATATTATCTTCTTTTCTTCTGTCCCTCTGTATTATCCATCTGACCAATAAACACGCTTAGGTGTCTACTCTACAATAAACATCCTGATTGGAAAGATGATCGGTGTGGGAATTTTCTCGATCCCCTCTTCGATATACAGCTCCGTAGGATCCGTCGGCATGTGCCTGCTTTTGTGGTGTATTGGCGCCATCATCTCGTTGTGCGGCTTGAAAGTCTACATCGACCTGGGAAGTGCGCTGCCTTACTCTGGGGGCGAGAAGGTGTACCTCGAACGTATATTTCGGAGGCCACGCATGTTGTCCACTTGCATGTTTATGGCGTTTGCTGTCACGCTAGGCTTTAGCACGCCTAATTGCATAGTCCTGGGCGAATATATGCTCTATGCCCTAGGATACGAGCCTGATCGATGGGGCACGCGCATCATAGGCACCGCAGCCATTACAGTGATCTGTCTCATACATTGGCAACGTCCAAAGCTTGGAGTTGCCATTATCAACATTTTTGGAGCTACGAAATTGATCTTACTAGCATTTCTTTTTGTCTCGGGGATAGCATTTACCATTATC
The DNA here is from genome assembly GCA_003988895.1 of Hyphodiscus sp. D1413. NCBI lineage: Eukaryota > Fungi > Ascomycota > Leotiomycetes > Helotiales > Hyphodiscaceae > Hyphodiscus > Hyphodiscus sp. D1413. The sequence goes on from QYAO01000050.1 coordinate 6,126, forward strand.
GGTGGCGGTAAGTTCATTAACCCTTGGATTCCACGCTGCCGATATTGATGAGATTACATAGATAGGACGGCTTCACTAGGAACCGACCGCACAGAAAAATTTCACTAACGTATGGGCCGGGACGAATACTCAACCTTATGCCCTGGGGACTGCTTTGCTACAGATTCTTTATTGTTTCCGTGGGTACAGCGCAGCAAACCAGGTCCTATCCGCGGTTCGAAACCCAGCCAAAGTACTCAACATTGCATCTACAGCCGCTCTATTGATAGTGTCGACGTGCTATCTTCTTGTTAACGTAGCTTATTTCTTGGTGGTAGACTTGGAAGACTTCCGGAACAGCGGAGTCATGACAGCTGGGCTTTTTTTCCGCAACATTTTCGGGGCTACATTAGGCCAAAAGGTCATATCCTGGTTTATAATCATGTCAGCGTTTGGAAACATCACTGCAACAGCATACACGCAATCTCAGGTTAACCAAGAGTTGGGAAAAGAAGGAATGCTCCCGTTCGCGTCTTGGTGGGGACATGAGAGTAACAACGGAGCGGCCACGCAAGGATTGATGCTTCACTGGATCATCACGGTGATGGTTATCATCATACCGCCTCCTGGGCAGCTATACAACTTTCTAGTCAGCCTGGGCGCCTATCCCGTCAGTGTAATATGCACCGCCATTACACTCGGCTTGATATACCTTCAATCATCTCCTCAACAGAATTGGCAGTCACCTCATCCCGCCAAGCGCATATATACTTACTCATTCGCCATCGCAAACATCTTCCTTATTATATTGCCTTGGATCCGCCCTGAAGATCGTTCCGCTCACGGCTCAGACTTTCCATATTACACATATCCTCTGACTGGACTGTCTATCTTGCTATCTGGTTTATTCTATTGGATATGGTGGCGCGGAAGTTTCAAGAGCATGTCGTTTGATTTTGGATACTCTTGGTTGGGTTTTCTAAAAGACTTGAACTACAAGGTCTCTGTCCAAAACGAGAAGCAAGAGACAGCGAATAACATTGCTCCCAATGGATGGTCCGCCTAGCGCTGTTTGGACTGGATGTAGCGTTCACGTTGCCTAGTAATAGAAGTAAGCGTCAAGTCTTCCTCTTTTTAGAAGTGTTACTGTGATGAAAACCGAATAAAAGCCTCGGGGCTAATACTAACCCGGTGCTTTATGTGTCTTGTTTAAGCTGATCGTCCCAGTGGTCAGTTGATCTTCTATTTTGTTCCTGGCTTTCATTTAAGTATTGGCTATCTAAGCTACCGCTATCTCCGTCTAAAACTGATTCGCGTACGTCATACTTGCACTTCTCTCCTCCCCTTTCTCTAAATACCTTCTAACTAGTCCATCTACTCTCTCTCTCTACAAGCCGATTCGAACAAAGTTTACTTTATTATTCTCGCAATGTACACATACGCAGGAGTGTTAGCCGCAGCTATAAGCGCTCTCCTTTCCAACAATTCAACCAAAATCTAACTGGTCTTTGGTCGCTGACCCCAAAATAAATGTTTCTTACCAAGACATTTACCAGAACGGACTCGATTCCTTCTTTAATTTCCCATTTGGTCAAGACACCGGTGGATTTGGCCGATTTACACCGCCAGCGCCTTACATTCCTGCACACAACACGATAATTAATGCTACAATCTCCGGCGCGGTTTGCTCTCAGCAGCTGGATACTAAATTTCCAATACCAGCCTCGCCGGTGACCAACATCTCAGAAGATTGTTTGAATCTAAGAATAACGAGACCAACTTCAACTTCGAAAAGCTGGAGACTACCTGTCATGGTTTATATTTACGTAGGTAAGTACAGCACACTATCACTCGCCTTTTTTAAAAGGTTCCGGCAAGGTTTGCCTATTGACGTTGACTAATTAATTAGGTGGCTTCTCTGTTGGTCAGATACACAATACGCTCTATAACCCAGATCAGATGGTGCTTGATTCCGTTAAAAGTGGCAGCCCGGTCATATACGTTGCGATGAATTATCGTCTGGGGAGTGAGTTAAAACCTTGTGAGCTTCACACATCTTTCTTACTCTATGACTGTTTTCGGATTTGCGAATAATAAGATTCTACGGCAAAAACGATATTTAAATATAGGCCCACGAGACCAGAGGTTAGCATTAGAGTGGATTCAAGAGAACATTGCTGTTTTTCGAGGAGATCCAGACAGTATAACTATCTTCGGAGAGTCCGCTGGGGGTGAGTTAACTAACACTTTGCTACTCTTTTCGGACTGGAACTAGTATTGAACAGCAACCAGCGTCATCCTGCAACTATCAGCGTTTGGTAGAGAATCGAGACCACCATTTCAGAAGGCAATTGTAGAAAGCTTCGCTCTTGGACCTGGATTCACAAATGAAACCTCTGGACCGTTTGTGGACATCCTTCAGGCTTCTCAATGTACATATCAAGATCCAAAGTCTGCTTTGTCTCTAGATTGTCTCAAGAGCCTTTCCCTTGAGACCCTGCTCCAAGCCGAAGTGGCAGTCAGTGCCATATAAGAAGACTTATTCTTCTTAATAACTATTAAGGTCTAGATATATAATAGCTACTTCATTGATCTTACCTATAATATAGTCATCTACTCCTGATATAGTCTATGGCTTAATCTATAAATAAGTAAGGATATTCTTCTATATAAAACTTAGGTTATAGAGACTATAGAAAAGATACTGTAGTGGGGTAGGAAGGCTGGGAGTTTTGTCACGTGTTGGGTACACGTAGAGCGGAATATAGTTTTGCTGCTCCGGGTTATATAGTTATACCGGTCCTTCGACCACTCAAAAACAATAGACTCTTCTTCCTATTTTACTCTCTCTATACCTAGTGGTCTGGAAAAACGTGTTTATCGTATACTTGAAGGCACCCTCCCTACTCCTTTACAATATTACTTCTTATCCTTTATTATTATCTCTAATAAAAGGTTATAATTCATAAGTACTTTATAGACTAGGGTCTACTAGGTCTTATAGATCAAGAGATGTCTATCAATAGCCTTCTTCCTAGAAATAGGTAGGACTATAGAATAGATAAACTAGAACCTTAAGGTATACTTCTAGTAGTTTATCTTATATACTTAAGATAATTAGCTCTAGCAATTAGTAGTAGTTATAGATATATACCTACTTATATAGATAGTAGATAGTAAGCTATAATATAAGGTAGATAAGATCCTAGATAAAAAGGAGAAGGATGTCTTTACTTACTACTTAGTCAAGTAGACTAGCTATCAAAAGCCTATATAAGAGCTAAAGCTAGCTTTATAAGAGATAGTAGTCCTCTTATACTGAGAACAGAAGCTATAGACAGGCCTATAACCTATAAGTAGATGATAAGAACATGGCCTAACCTGAAAGGACTGTCTAAAGGAGAAGAAGGAGGATAATATAAGGGGTTAACCCCTAAAGAGACTCAGGACTAGCCTGAGCTAATCAGAGGTCGGCTGACAGACTACTTATAGTCTATTACTAGGATAATGAGTTGTTTATGACCTATAAATACTTATATATTCAAGACTCTTATATTATATTCTTAGTTCCTTAGTTTATTCTTAATCATTCAACCTATGACCTACCTTACCCTGAGTTATCAGAAGCAGCCTATTACAACCTAAAATATGATATCTAGAAGCTTTGAAGGCCCTAGCGGCTACTGTAAATTAGGCCTCAAAAAATAGACTCATAGTAAATTATTTAGGAGAGGGGATAGTAGTAGAGTATAGTAGAGTAAGTACTTGGCGTCGGTCGAGGGGATAACGAATGCTAGGCACAGCGGCAAGACTAGGCGACTGTGACCATGGACAGAAAGAATAAGAAATATATTGACCAAAATTTATATATAAAGGTTATAGAGGACATTAATGATATATAAATAGACTGGCCGAACGGTTCGGTTTGAGGCTCGATTTCCAAACCATGTAGTACAATTCGCTCGCGAATACAGTGACTAGCCAGTCCTATAGGCCACAAATTGAGCGAGTCACATGTCCAACGGTTTGAAGTCGCAAGTTCAAACCAGTCTATATACAAACCTTCAAGGGCCTTTGACATATGAATGTTTTAACTATCCGCGACTCCTTGATCACGGTTTAGAACGAGCATGATTTAATAATTTTCATTTAAGATAAACCGCCTGGAGCCAAAGCATTATTTAGCTAGAGCGGAGAGCTTTACATCAATGCGCACAAGATCTTCGACAGTCATCCCCTCCACATGGTGGACGAACACGTCAAAAGTGTACTTTCGAGCATGGTCTAGTCGTGGATTCTTCAGAACTGCCGGAATTTCATCCTCCAGGATCGCTCGAGTGGCAGGGTTGTCGAGCAGATCACCGACTGTAGTAGTTGTGGTAGAGTAGGTAACTTTTGAGGAAATGGCCTGCAGCTTCTTGATGTCGTCTACTTCGTGGATGGCGACTCCGTGGATAGTCGGGCGTCGGGTGCCAAAGGAGTTGACATTCACGCTTCTAGCCAAACTAGCGGCATGGTAGCTATCTGTGAAAGTAATGGTGGTGGTGTCACGGAACGCGGTCTCGTTGTACATAAAAATCATCTCAAAGCAGTCGCTTGCCACCCAATGTCCTCTTGCAACCACGCGCAGGCGAGCTGGCTCATAGCCATGATGTAATTTGGCTCCTGTCATTGTTGTCTCGCCTTCGATCCAGCTGTCAAGACCAACGAGGACTCGGTGGAAGCCTCGCTTATCCTGCAGATGGAAAACACAATTTTTGTCTTCAAAGTTCAAGGAGAAAGAGGCAACCCCATCTTCATTAGCGCGTGTAACAAATCTCTCCATGGATGCAAGCCGTACCCATGCCGGAGTTTCAACGTGGTTCAAAGGCTCGAGAAGATTCAGCTTCTCCAGACGTATTGCTAGCTTCTCTCGTTCAGGAGGCGTTTCCATAGGTTTTGATGAGGATAAAATGCGAGGGAAGTGTCGAGCCACCAAATCACGAAGAGGGGTTGATCCCCTCCCGACAGAGCCCATTGTCATGAGAACAGCATCCTGATCGGGGAACACGACACAAATCTGGCCAAACATTCCACGAGCGCAGTACGATCCTGCCGGATCGATCCACCAGTGATATCCGTGGGGGTGTCCACGCTGAGGCTTTGTTGCGCTATCCACCCAGTATGCTGGTAATATCTGCTGGCCATTCCACATGCCCTTTTGCAAATGTAGTATTCCCAGTTTGAGAAAGTCTGAACCAAGACAGGAGATTCCGTTTCCACCTGGATTGATTTGCTCGGGTCCCACATCCCACTCAAGGACTTTTATGCCTAATGGCCTGAAAAACCTGGGTTCCAAGAACTCTCGCACAGGCAGACCGGTGGTTTTGGAGATGATGGCCGAAAGCATGAAACTCGTGGCGCTAGAGTACGTAAAAACACTCCCGGGCTTGTGTTCAACTGGGATAGAAAAGAATTTGTCGATCCAACTCGTCTCAATCTCTCGCCATTCGCCTCCAGACTCTCCATGGCCATGGCCACTGGTCTGTGTCACGAGATCTTCCACAGTCATGCAGGCCAGGTTATCTGACGGCTCCTTGGGTAGGTGATCAGGGAAAAACGATATAACTTTGTCATCCAGGCTGAAATATCCTTCATGGATGGCGATTCCAACGGCAACAGAGAGAAAAGATTTCGTGGCAGAGTGCAACATATGTGGTAGGTCAGGACGATAAGGAGACCACCAGCCCTCGGCGATGACGCTCCCAGATCGGAACAGCATAAAGGCGTGCAATTCGACTTTGGACGTGATGGCATCGTCTAGGAAATCCTCGATGTCCACGGATCTGACTCCCACACTTTCTGGTGGAGCACGACTTAGGGCGTCATTGTAAACCATTTTTGATATCTGGTATGCAGGTATGTATTAGGACTTAGGAGAGGTATGCGCAGCAAGAGGCAATGAGATCATGCGAGGTCCAAAATCGCGAGCGAGGGCTTTAATAGCAGCCTGACGAAGACTTCCATCTGCCTTTTCTTCCTACAATCAACGGCATATGTCGGGGACCAAATTGTTGCAATATGCGTGTATACACATTCGCCGCTGGTCAGATGTTCAGACTCAGAGACAACCGCTCGCACGCGTTCGGGGCCGAGTCGGCGGAAAAGTGGGCGTGGTGAATTCGGCGGCGAGGCCGGTTCGGCATGCTATGAATCGAGTCAATGTCTTCGGCGACTAGAAAGTTTCGCATGAAAGATGGACCGTAATGGTCTTTTAGGAAATTCCAAGCCTTCTCTCCATCTCTTTCCGCGTCATCGATGAAACTTGGCGGAAATCCAACAAAACAGAGCGACGATGGGGGCTTCAAAGGCGGCAAAAGAGATCAGGATACTGACGCCCGTTGGCATGATTGGATATGGCTTCAATCATGATCTTTTCTGGAAAGCAATGGCAGAGGGTGTCGATGCCATCATCGCGGATTGTGGCTCCACGGACAGTGGCCCCCAGAAATTGGCCCAAGGAACCATGACCGTGTCGCGGGAGGCGTATGTACGAGACTTAGATGTCCTGGCAGCGGCCTGCTCAATCTACAATGTCCCAGTTTTGCTTGGTTCCGCTGGTGGCGACGGCTCGAATGAACATGTTCAAGTCTTCTTGGATATACTGAAGGAGGTGATCAACGACAAAGGATACCGCTCGATGAAGGTCGTGACTATTGATGCTCAAATCGACAAAACTTTGATCAAGAGCAAATTAGCTCAGGGAGATGTATCTCCGTGTGGTGCCGCGGTGCCAGAATTGACGACAACGGACGTGGATGAGGCAACGAGGATCGTCGGACAGATGGGCTTAGAACCATACCTTCAGGCGATGACAGAATGCCCCGATTTTGACATAATCATTGGCGGACGAAGCTATGACCCCGCAATGTAAGTTGGCAATGTACTTGTCTGACCAGAGCAATATTAATCTGCTGGGTTTGACTTAGGTATGCAGCGTATTGTGTCTACCGCGGAATTGACGATCTTGGGATCGCCTATCACATGGGGAAAATTATGGAATGTGGTGCTCTCTGTTCGGTGCCCAAGAGCAGAGAAGCGCTTGCTGTTGTCCGCGCAGACAGCTTTGATATTACACCTCTCGATCCTTCATCGCGCTGCACTACACTATCAGTAGCTGCGCATACCCTATATGAAAAGACACGCCCAGACATATTGATCGGCCCGGGCGGTGAGCTCCATCTGGCTTCCGCAATCTACGAACTGATGGACGACGGACGCTCCGTGCGAGTCTCAGGAGGTAAATTCATACCAGTGGCAGAAGGCCAATATACTGTGAAGCTAGAAGGAGCGAAAGTTAGCGGCTTCAGAAGCGCTTTCTTCGGAGCATTTCGTGACCCATTCTTGATTGCTCAGATCGATGATTTTCTGGATCGCGTCCGAAAATACGTCAAGTCCAAAATTGACTTCCCTTACGACCTACAGCTGAACCTGTATGGTATAAATGCTGTGATGGGACCTCTAGAACCGGAAGATGGACGAAAGCCAAAGGAGCTTTGTATCTGCGGAGAGACAAGAGCCTCTACACAATCCCAAGCAATTCAGGTTGCTGGAGCTGCTCGATTGGCATGTATTCATGGCCCATATCCATACCAATTGGCAACCGCTGGGAATTTCGCCATGCCGTTTGCCCCTTATGATATTCCACTGGGCGAGATCAGCGAGTTCAATGTATACCACCTTCTCCACAAGGTCGATTCCATCGGTCTGTTTCCAATCACGTATCATTCAATTGATGGCACAGGGAAATATGAGCATCCAGCCATGTTTTCAGAAATGAATAAGATGTCACCTTCGCTCGTGGTACAGAAATCAGAGGAAGAACTTGAAAATGCTCATGCCAATGCGGGGTTGTTACGGCCGCAACTGAGTCCAGAGCCTCCCTCGGGTCATTGCTACCTAGGAGATGTGGCCACGGTAATCCGCTCAAAGAATGCTGGTCCTTTCGAACTGACGATGGATGTGATGTTCAACGACGAAGACACTTACCAAAAGGTCAAGGCGACTGGAGTCTTGTCTCGGGATATCATCAAGAAGTTGTACCATGTAACAGATGATGACATAATCGCGTGTTTGTTCTGGGACCCAGCCAGGGCGTTCAAGGCGACAATTAAGCGCCCAAGGGCGTCTGGCTCATTTGGTGAGACTGATGTGCATGGGTCACAGCAGCATGCGCCTTTACTGTACATCGTGCTCCCGATGGCTCGGCCTTGAATTTCTAGATAATTGGTTTTCTTGCACATAGATAGATAGATAGAGGGCTGGTTTATCTTTTCAAATGTTCGTTTGTCTAGACATTGCTTCCGAACAATGATTACATTCAGTGGTAGGGTCGGCCATCTGAGGGATCAACTTCGGGTATGGATTCGGCTAAATAGGGGTTCAGTTCAACCTTTAATGCAATCGTTTTTGAATGAATTGATCCTGTAATTGCGTTGTATAGACCTATTTAACAATGTATGTGCCCACTATGAAGAAGGAAAGTCACATGGTAAGTATAGCTCCTGGCCTAGATCCTAAGGCACCTATTTGTATTTGAAACTTTTACGTAGAACATCCCTTTCAACCTCCTTTTTTACACTGCCACTATCTTGCCCCACGCTCAACCCCAAAACTCGACCACTTTTACACGGGAATAGTCTCGACAGAATATCTTTGCGACAAAAGATGTGAATATTTGATCATGCTCGGTAGTCGACAGAGGGCAGCGGCATGTGACAACTGCCGCCAGATGAAGGTATATTGAACGCACCCCCCGCGAGGCAACGCTCATGCTGATGATGCCGTTGTGTAGCTTAAATGCGATCGCCACCTTCGCTTCCCAGAAATATGCTCGCGGTGCGACCGAACGAAGAAGCGCTGCTTCGTGAACCCGTATTTCAAGCGGAATACGCGGAAATGGTATGCATGATATCTCTTCGTCGACTCGTGACCCTGTTGAAGCTGACTCTACTCCTTTAAGTCGTCTTGAGGCTGTCGAGCGTGAATTGCAGGAGATGAAGAATGCTCTGCACGCTGGCGAAGGCGCGTCCTTGGGTAGACCTCCACTTCCCGAGCTCGATTGCAACATAGCGACGCCGTCTTTGGGTCCTACTCCCAATATTTTTCAACCCGACGGCAGCTCAACCACTCGAGAAATTTCTCAGGCGGACGGAGGCTCAGCCACTCGAGAAGCACTCTCTTGCAGGAGAATCGGAGACGTAGAACTCGATGGACAGCTAGTAGGAGAGTTGCTAGAAGAGTAGGTTTAACTCTTCAGGAGTGCGTAGTATCTTCATCTCTAACCTCTCCCCAGGTATACTGCTCACTTTCACGAAAGTCTACCCATCCTACCTGCACCGTTGGACCTGTTGGGGTATCTGGATCAGTCACCTCTCCTCTTCTGGACCGTAATGGTGATTCCCCTCAGAAATAGAGCCGAACATAAAGATCTCTACTTTCGCGTGGCACCACTTGTCCAGGACCTGACGTCTGAGGCCCTTCATCCCAAAACGCAGAATTTATTCTCTCTCCAGGCTCTGCTGTTGTTATGCTGCTGGCCATTGCCTTATGGATCAACTAACGACGATCCTTCTCATGCCTACGTTACCCTTGCGACCTCCATCGCTCTGAGGCTGGGACTACACCGCCCTCAGCATTATGTCGAATTTGGCAAGATCAAATCCCCGAAATCAGATGACATGGCCTTGAGTAGACGGACGTGGGTGGCTTGCTTTGTGCTCAATCAGTAGTAACGTTGCCCTCTCTTCTCTGTCGACTAGCTCTCAACTAATTGACTTGACTGTAAAGTGTCAGCTTGCATCAAGGCGTCCCTTCTTCACTCCAACTCGACCAAAGCCTCCTTGAAGCTGTCACACAACAGCCACCTTGGCTGCCAGATAGACTGTACTTTCAGCTACTTGTTACGCAGCAGCTCTACCATATTTGCAATGTTCTAGGCAACAGCGAAATGTCCAGCAGCGGATTGTTGCCGAACTGTTCTCCCACCGTACGGGTGTTCGAACATGAATTGAATCTGCAGGAAAGTCGCTACTCGCAATCTTGGACCAAGTTGGACCACATCTCTTTCTTAATCTGCAGATTGTCGCTCTATACGTTCGCCTTGTCTGCCAATGGCACCGGTCAAGATGTGGACGCTTTTGAAGGCGAGCGACGAAAATGTTGGCTGCCTCAAGCCTACCGGACTGCAACCGCTTGTGTTGAGCTAGTTTCGTCCCTCCGCGATGAAATTCAGTTTGTGACTATTCAAATCAAAAAATGCTTAGCTAATGCGGTGTTGTTTTTGCTCCGGTTACTACAGTATGCCCAGCCGCTGGTGGCGGACACAACGATCATTCGAAATCATGTGAGCCGAGGCTGGGAAACACTAAGCCGCTGCTCTCTCACCAAGGACGATCACATGTCCAGAGTGTGTGCTGTCATCGATTATCTGTGCTCTAGCGTGGAGGAGCACAGCCAATACAAAGCCGAGACATTCACCACAGTCAAGGCCAGAATGGCTGCGAACCTGGCTGTGGATTCGGTCTTCCGTGCCCGGTACCGCTTTTCACAGGCTGTGAGAGACCAGCTGCCGGCAGATTACACAGAGGCCGCAAACATCGAGGAAATAGTGCTCGGTCTCGGACACGACCTTGATTCACCTGCTTGGTTGGCCGGGGAGCCTTTTGCGAACATGAATTGGAATGAATTTGGTGACGGCTTATGGTTCACATAGCCTGTAAATCAGGAACCGGACAATTCAAGGCTCTATTGTACAATTATCCTCGAAATACAGTTTTGTTCACTCTCTGTCATTACTGTCATGCTGTACCACTTGAAGCACCAAGGAGTTGGAGTTGGATACCTTCCTGTAGCCATGACGCAAAACATCGTCACGCTCTTTCTACCAAAAAGGACGATCCTGTATAATCTATAGCGTACAATAGAAGTGCGAATAACATCAAGGTCAACTTTTTATATCACTCCACCACCCTACCCGCCCTTGATACCAGGCTGTTAGTAGCACTTTGGTTGCTATAGTACTACGATTGTATAGTATGCGTATCTGTAGTGTCTAAGGAAGGGAAGAAGAGGAAAAGAGGAAAGCTATTCTATAAGATACCTCGGTTCAAGTACCAGCTCAGTCACGCTATTCTCCCATTAGTCCAAACACAGACCTTTCAAGAGCCCCCGTTTTCAACCATTCCTTTCAAACTTGCGAAACTGCCTCGCTGGTAAGCCCAACTCAAACATCCGATCCAACTCCGCAGGTGATCGATCTTTCATCTCGGGGATAATTAACCAAGAGACGGTCAAGGCGAGCGCAGCGAAACCCGAGTAGACGAAGCCAACTTTGCCAGCTAGATTTCCTGATCCCGGATTGTATATATACGGCAAGAAAAATGCGAACAAGCCAGTTCCCAAGCCATTTGCGCACCAACCTATGCCTTGGGTTTTCGCGCGAAGACTCAATAGTGATGCCTCGGCTCCAACAATGTAGGATACTGGCCAGACACCAAGGCTGGCAATGCCGGTAACGAGATTCATGGCGACTAACATATACCTGCGGGGGGAACATTGTTAGCAAAACGATGAAGGTAAAAATTATTGGTGGGATTGCATACCAAACGGCGGGACTGGCATTGAAGCAAGCAGAAATTCCAACTGTCAGCCACAATATCGTAATACAGGCCAATGTGGTGCATATCAATGACCTTCGTCCAAATCTAGGCACTATCCAAAATGCTCCCAAATTGGCGACCACTCCGACGACACTCCCAGAAATAAAACCATCATAAGCATCCTTTGAGCTCATGCCCGCCAGTTCAAGCAAGTAGGTAGAATGACCCAGCAACGGCAATCCAAACAGCTCTGGGAGCAAGTTGGCGAAAATGACAATTCCCGTACGCCTTGCATTTGTGCTGCGCCGGAAACAGTCAAGATATGAAGTCTCTTCTCTTTGACCAGTTTCATTCCTTTCCTCTTCCAAATCTAGCTTGAGGCGACTGAACCAACTCGAGCCATCTCCTCCTTCAAGCCTTCTACACGCCTTTTGAGCTTGTTCCCACTTATCATGACGCATCAGCCATACCGGGCTCTCGGGCAGGATCAGTACTGCTACCAAGGGAATAACGGAGAAAGCCCATTGTGCTGCAATCGGAAGTCGATACGATTCTCCATTGAGTATTTTGACACGCGATTGGATAATCAGCGCCCCGATGAACTCTCCAAGTAATGTATATATTGATGGCAGAGAAAGTATCGAGGCCCTAAGAGTGGAAGGGAAATTCTCCGAAATATATGTGTTGGCTGTACCTATGATCGACCCCATAGCTGCTCCTTGCAGTAGCTTTCCTGCAAAGTAGAGACTGCGTCGGCCATCAGACGTCGAGATCCTATCCGCAAAATAGGACATAAAGATAGTGCCGATCCCAAACAGAGTGAACACAAAAATGTTGCGGCGGCGACCGATTGCATCCTGAAGCCAACCACCCATCAATGATCCAGCCATTTGTCCCATGGGACCCGACGCGGCCCACAGAGAGAGCCATAGTGATGGAATGATGGCTTTTCCCCCCTCATGCACTCCGAATTCGGCTCTGTTGGCAACATCAGTCTTGTACTTTGCCAGAACGGTGCGAGGAATGTCTACTTAAATGCAGGGAGACCAGCAACCGTTCCGATGAACACGACTTCATAGCCGAATAGGAGATATACACCTGCCAGCCAAACTCCTAGAGCAGTGGCCCTGGGGCTTTGTCGGACGGTTTCAAGTAATGAAGGTCTGATTACTTCAGTCGAAATTGGAGAATTGAGTTTTTGACTGGTATCTACTCCATATTCCATCTCCTGAGTTTCAGGTATCTTGGATTCGGGTTCCATGTCAATAGACTTGAAGGTGGGCGTTAAAATTGTATGATAGATCGAGAAGTTGCCCGGATCCTGGCGGAGTGGGTGACAAACTAGTTGCAAATATATAATGCGCCCATATGCTCTATGTTTATTAGAAAGTCGGCAGACCATCCTCGGTGGGTAGCGGTTCAGGTCGGTCGGCCGTGAGCGATGTTCGGCATTCGGTGCGATTCGGCCAGTGCTCCGGCAGACCAGAAACCCCTCTCCCAAAATTCAATTTTTGAAGTCAGGCTCTTGATTTCTTGACTTATAAAACTTCTTAACCATTAACAAAATTGCTTTTACTCATATGAAATCGGACAGCAAGATGCAAATCTCTGCAAATTATAATGCTTCTTGAATTACTGAAAGTCTTTTATAAGGTCATTAGAAATCGGTGCCTGGGGCTTACCCCATTTCTCCCTAATTCTCTATACTCCAGAACCCCTCTTAGTTTCCTTGTTAAAACATTCTTTGATTGTTTCATCCTCACAAGTGTCCAATATATCATCCCTTAATAACAGCTCCCCATATAGATATCCAAAAGCCCATGTCGACAGTTTCACCTGCCAGTTCCGGAGTGTCGTATATCTTCTCTCCTCCAAGTAAACTGCGATGATGCTTCGAAGGAGTTCGACAACATTGGGATAGTATAGGTTTCCGTGGACATAGAATTGTGGTTGTGATGGAGGATCAGTGGGAGATGCAATTTCGTATTTGGACGCAAGTTCAGAAGCGCTCAGACGGAGGTAGCTGCTATGTATAAGAATAGTAGGCTGAACGACCCTATTCTTATCAGGATACTCAAATCGAATTGTTTTCGCATCGAAGTTCGCAAATGCAAGTCCGATATTTGCATGAACGCGTTGGAATGCCTCGCCATCGCTGCGGGTGGCAGAATCTATCGTAGAACCAAAGGACAAGTGCTGATGAATGAAGCCTATATCAGCCAGCTTTGTCGCTAGATGCATTTCATCGTCGCGGATTCCAAGCATGTAACACTAGAAGTAAACGCGTTAGAAAAACCCTAGGAATTAAAGCAAAGAGTACTTGCACTATGTACGGCTCGAACCCCAAGATAGCGTGTTGCGAGATCTCCCCATACTACTAGTTTGATAGGCTGAAGGACATCCGCAACAAATTCCAATCCCGTTAACTCGGATATTTATTCCGCCATGACAGTTGATGTTGGTTGTGTTAATGTAGAGATTAAGAACATTAACGTTTAATCGTGCAGCCTATCGGCTTTGCACTAACCGGCCCTCTGGGGGTTAGTACAGTTCAGCAATATGGTCCTTTTTTAGTAATATGGTCCATTTTTACCACGAACTACCTACTTCTTGGATTTACGACGAATATAATGTATTAATAATTAGTATGAGAAGGTAGTATTAAAAATAAATGAGTTATATCGTATAAAGGTAGAATGTTTACTATCAAATAGATCGATATTCATTAACGAAATCGACCTTTATATATTTATATTTATCGAACTAAATAACCTATTGAAGACGCTATTGATGCCAGTATTTTAGTGGCTGAAAAATACCAATATCGAGAGGTTAAAGGAGATGATTACTATATAAAGGAAGCTAGAAAGGTATAATCTTATGCTCCTAGTAATAGAGTAAAAAGTCGTCCGATATATATGATCTATGACTGTAACGACGCAGGGAAGCAGTAGAGGGTCACGTGTAGTGGCATATGGGAGTGCGTATCAGTGAATCTAGAAATATGACCTCTACAGTATGGGAGAGAAGGGCCTTATATACATGTTCGAGCCTGGTCTGAAACCACCTAGTATAGGCTTCCCTGACGGGCTGGTCAAATTCTCAACGCTTCCTACCCCGTTTGCACGTGATATCGTCAAGTGACGTAATCAATCCGGTTCCTGGGAATCCACCAGTATAACCAACGTCACATCTTCTTTCTTTATCAATTTTCAAGACCCATCATTGAGTTCCCATCTTTTACTGAGTACTATACACAGTGCAGCATTCTCACTCACTCACATCAAACCATGGCTGCAACACTACCCGACCTCCCAGTCTCAATGTATGATAGTTTAGAAGCCGAGAACTGCCACTCTCCTGCAGGGCGCTATATTGATTTGGTATTTCAAGCCTTTGAATTCGGTCTTCTGGGTAGGACTTAGTCGCAAGCAAATAAGAATCTTGACAAGTATTCTCACTGGGCTCAACAATCTGCACATATAGTTGAGTTCTTGGTTGATGCTTCAAAGCAGCAACGGATCCACTCTGAGGCATCTCAAGAAAATGCGGTCAAGGCTATAAAATGCCTGTGCCACTATTCCCGTGTTTGTGGAAAGGCTCGTAAGATGTTGTTACCAATATATCAGCCTCCAGAGCATAGATATGGAACCATTGAGTGCTTAGACCAAACATTGCATATCCTTTTAGGGGCTGCCCAGAAACTCAACAATCACTTCCTCTCACAAGAACGAAAGCTCTCACAGCTATCGGCGGAATTGAATGCATCGGCATACAGTGCTCGTTCTCTATCCGCCGCACTTCAAGATGAAAGTGCACTTGAACTAGCGATCATGATTCTTTCTGCAACTTTTCCGTTGAACACCTCACAAAGTGGGTCTATTCATCCTATTCTAATCCTATCTTCATCCTCACCTGATACTCAACTCCTCTTCCTCCTAATACCCTGACTGACAATCTTCAGAGGAAGTGGAGAAAACGCTTCGTCAAGTCTTTGGACCGGTCACCAAGGCTTCGATTAGGCTCTCATATGTTGTGTTTGTCTCCTAAACCCGAGAATACTATCTGATATGGCTTTTTGGTATAACGGCCTTCATTTCTGATTGCTCTATATTATATAATTCGCCAAGAACGAAAACAGGAGTTATTTGTACTGAAATCGATGCTAGATCAAGATACTGGTCCTCGGACAACCATAGGAAAGTTAAAATACCTTGAAGCACTTATAAAGCTGGAATTTGAGGGTAATACTTAGAGGCCTATATATTCTCGCCACGTTAGAGAAGCATATGCTGTCAACCATAGCAAGCGTGCCATATGTGGAAATCCCTCTAATACTGACAAGTCTAGCGAAATCAAAAAACCCCTCTGAATGTTTCGTCGTCAAAGCACCCTGCAAAACATGTAGATTGATACACGGATTCGAGCAAGCGATTGGTATAGCGGAAAGCAAGAAAGAATTCGAGGTTCCGCAGTGTGCTGAAGCTTCTTGGGCTCTGAAGGCGACAAGAAGACCAGAGGCTGAGCGTTCTGGGCGGGGTCGAGGAGACTTCAAACGTTTTCGCGAAGGGGTGAAAGATATCTGGGGAAGAGGTGGAAAACCTCTCGGGAGAGGTTAAGATAATATTACCCGGAGAGGTGGAAAACGTTTTAGAAGAAGTTGAGATATTGCCGGGAGAGGCTGAAGTACTGATTCGATGAAGCTAAGATATACCCAGAAGGATTGATATTTCTTGGCAGAGCCTGAAATATTCCTTAGCCTTATCAACTCCTAGAACTGCAAGCAAACAGATTATCCATCTATATTTTATTTCATTATGATAACAAGGACTTGTCTAAAAGCAAAGACCAGGATATGAAAACGACCATAGAAAAACACACTAGTCTATACTTTATTCATTTATGAAGCTCTATGATATTCCCGTTTACCCTGAACCAGAATGAGAAAAGTACCTCTTGGTTTCTTAATATACATTAATAAGTTGTAAGTCATTTCTTCTTTACACAGTCTCGCTGCTTGCCTCCGCACGAACAGCCTCACGGGGTGTATCCTCAGATTGGAGTTTTTGCCACTTGGCCCCAAAGGCGATAAGAGTACATGCGGAAGCGAGCGCGATTGCTACGATAAAGGCAGTCTGAATACCGTCCACATATGCGACCAGGACGAAAGGTAAGTCAGGTCCGCTGAATGTTGACCGCACATCTGTGGCGCCGGTACCGATGACTTTCAGAGCGCTGAGTGATGGATCCGTGACACTAAGCTTTTTGATCAAACGTGACTCGAAAGCACTTTCGCCTGCTGACACGAGGAAGGCACCGCCGATGGTTTGTACGACTATATTTCCATGTCAGCTTGGCTTTTCCGGTACTTGAGCATCTTAAAAAGACTTACAAATGATCATGGCTGATCCAGACGGGATGTCGATCTGAGAGAGAGTTGCCTGGACAGCAGACACTGGGACTTGGAAACCGAGCCCGAGGCCAAGACCAGTCAATACCTGGTAGCCAATCCATTTCGAGGATGAGGTTCCAATCCCGAGAGTGTAGAGTAGTCCAATGCCAATTGAAGCTAGCACTCCAGCAACGACCATGAATGGTAATGGGCGACCGGTCACGGTAATCCCGACGCCAGATACTATAGTGGAAAGCGTAATTGCGAGGATTAAGGGCAAATTCCGTACTCCGCTCTCGATGGGGGAAACATTGTCGATGACTTGGAAGTAAATAGGTAGGAAGTAGAGCACCAGGAAATATGATCCGGCGATAGTGAAGGAGTAGGCCATACCCTGGTAGATATAGCGATTCTTCAACAGTCGCAGTGGAAGCATGGCACGCTCACCCAGCCACCACTGATCGATACCGAAACATACCAAGAGCAGCCCGAACCCAACAAAGAGACCAATGATGGTCGAAGAACCCCACGCATGGGTCAGGCCACCCCATTGCAAAGCCAGGATGTAGCAAATGACAGCTGACAAAATGAAGACTATGCCAATAGGGTCCAGCTGAAGCATCTTCTCTCTGAAAGTTGCTTCGGCAGGCTTTACATGCGCCGGTAATCGGAAAAAGATGAGAAGGATAGCAGCGGCAACCCCACCAACCGGGAGATTACTAATGAAATGTTAGTTGCGGCTGTATTTTCGCGAGCTGAGAATATTCTCACATGTAGAAGCACCATCGCCAAGTCAGTTTCTCGGTGAAGACTCCGCCTAGCAAGGGTCCGATGACTGCACTGATGCCATACGACGCTCCGATCAGCCCTAAATACGCTGGTCGTTTTGCCGGTGGAGCGATAAATGCAACCAGAATAAATGCACCTGACGCCACTCCGGCAGCACCTAGGCCAGCAATGGCACGTCCAACAATCAGGGCGGTGCTCGTTGGAGCAACAGCTAGAACGGAGGTTAGTAGTCTACCGCAATGACTTTGAACACCGGACTGCACATACCACATATAAGACTCCCCAGTTCGAAAATGAAGATGGATGATAAATAAGTCCACTTTAGAGGGAAATACTTGAAGAGCTTGCCCCAGGGTGCTGTAAACGAGGCGACGGTGAGGAAGAAAGCCGATCCGTACCACCCTATCTGAGAGACACTATGAAATTGGTCGGTGATCTTGGGGATTGCCGTTGCGACGATCGTCTGCAGACGGGATTAGCAAGACGCATTTCAAGGACCGATGCAGAAGAGCACATACAAGATCCAAGGCAACCATGAAAATGGACAAGACGAGGGCGAGAAGGATGGAGGCGAATTGGAAACCCTTTGGATACTCATTCTCTCCAAGCTGCTCCTCTTCCGCCACGACATCCGGCTCATCTGTATCTTCACTCTTCAGCTCGGGCTTTTCCACCATCGTGTTCGCGTCCGACGCAAGCTCTGCCTCCTCCTCTTTCTCGATGTGGTCCATGAGGCTCGTCATGATGGCTACGTTCTGCTCTGTATCTTGACTCGTCGTGAGCAGTGCGCAGGAGTATTGAGTACCGGCGTCTCGATCAAACGATGATATGACAAGTCAATATGTAGCTGGACTCGTCTGGACTCGTCTGGTATCCGTGTTAATGGGGCTGAAAAGAAGGAGAAGGTGAAGGAGAAGGTGAAGGAGAAGATGAAAGGAACGTAGAGCAGATGGAGAAAAAGCACATGGAACAAGCAGAAAGACAGTATTAAGAAGAGGCAGACGAAGTAAGCTCGGCGGAACTGTTGGAACTCCAAAACAAGCAATTACTAAGAACTCAAATTGACTACGGAGGTATGTGATGCGATAGTCTCGACCCGTCCCAAAAGTCTTCGCCGATAAGCTTTCGTAACTCGCTTGTCCGGTCGCTGGACTTTACGTTGCTCCGTGAAGTCCCTTTATCGTAGGGCTGACGCAAGATTTGACCGTTCTTCGGCCGAATATTGGCGCCAAACCTGACGCTGTGGCGTTCTTAAGCCCAAGACTTGTATCAATCCGGTAACACGCCGTAAAAAAGTCCCGAATATACGGAGAGACACGAGAAAACACTAGGATCTTGCAGGGGAAACGAGCGAGATGAGTCAGAATATAGAGGAATGCCTGGGATATAATACATCAACGGACGAACCGAGGAGCATGCTTATTGCACTAGCGAGTGGCTTACTTGCGAATATCCGGACCCGGAGCTTTCGGACTTATCTACACCCAATACTCCGGACTGTTGAGGTAAACAAGGAAAAAGTATCTGGTGTATATCACGAGTCTGTGTACTCATCACCATCACCAGCAGTTCGCGAAGATTCAAAAACTTTCTCTCGACGCTCTCCTGAACCCCAGCACCGCATAGGAAATTTTGTAAGAATTGAAAGTGTCACTTGATTCCAGAGTTGGATATTGCGAACAAGATCCGTAATCCCTGAGCTTTGAAGAGCATGCCACGCAAGAGTAAGCACGGCGAGGGTACATACTACGTCGTCCGGGATCTTGAATCCATTGATACCCAATAACTCAGACCAAACGTCAATGCAGCGCATTGATGGACGTACGCTCTTCTGCCTGCAGAAACCAATAAAGTTGGCTCGTAAAGAGAGCCAAGGACGACGGTGGTCGTAATCTCGGACCAGCGTCAATATCAGAGCCTCTGCGCGCTTACCAGTAATATACGTAGGCTTGCATAATAGAGCCGATTGGATCGGTAGCTCTAAGGTCATGTGTTCTATAGCCGAGAGAAGACAGAACTACAGATCGTCGATATATATTTACATCACGGTACTCTACCGCTCCGTGTTGTACTTCGTCATCAAAAGGATCTTCGTCTCCGGAAGTAATAATTTCGACCTTTCCAGAGGGCTGTCTAAATCGGTATCGCTCGCAGTGTCTCCGCCTTGTCTTCAGTTGTCTCGAAGAGGCTATCTACCGATGGTCTCGAGACCGCTGTATTGAAATATAGAGCTTTAGAGAGATATGAGTTGAAACCTTTTAACCTTCGCCGCTTAGTTAGATCGTATTACATAAACTGCTATTCATCGAATTCGCCGTTTCCCACTATCCTTCGCACCATAGATATCACTCAATATTCAATCATTCACTCAAAACTAGCTACAATACGTCTAGAACTCAGAGGAGTCTTCAACAAATTCAATCGTTAGTAGGCGAGTACTGCCGACGTGAATTTCTCCCACTGCCGGGGACAACTGTACCATAACAGCCCATGTATACGAATCTGCGAGGTCTTTGAACCGCTATCAGCTGTAAACGCCTAGAGATCAGCGACTTGAACATTATTAGTGCTGATGATCTTTGTTTTCTGGCATACTTGGAGCTTAGCATGGGTTACTAAAGACGGCATGGTTTATGATTCTTGAGGAGAAGAAGCTTCACTGTAAATGAAAATTACCCCGAGTTTTTCTGCTTCGGGCCGATTCAAATGATTAGACACGCAAAAATTGGCCTCGTATTTTCCCTCTGTTCTGTTCCCCAGAGTTGGGCCTGCCTCGTGGTATACTGTGTGTTCGAACCTGAGCTCACACAAATTCGGACAGCCCTGCCATATCGCAGCAACTCGCTAATTACGAATGTACTCCGATATATAAGAAAATTAGGTATCAACAACCTTCATTTCGTGTCCGTACTAGAAAGCGTAATGGCAATCAACCTCTGCCTTTTACCATTTGGCTTTTGCATCTCATTAGGCAATCCAACTAATCCTCTTCCACCTATAGCTCAAAGCTTCCGAATCAATTTTTTTAGTCACGTCTGGTAGCCGTACTCGCGACTCGCCCCATGGTCTGAGCAAATTCGCAACGGGAAACCGGATGAAGGCAAGGCACAGATAAAATTCACAGGAGAAATATAGAGGAAAGATGTAAACAGAACGATGAAATTGATGGTATCAATCTCATTACAACGTCCCTCGTACCTAGAACCTAGCCTCAACTTTCGTCTCAGTGTCCCCTAAAGCCCACGCACTTGCGTGCGTCTTGCTCCTCGCAGCTGTAGCTTGCTTCTCTGTGAATCCCTTCGCTTCAACGGCGGGGTTGTATCCCAGACCTGTCTTATTCGCCACGACTTCGCTGGAAACCTCTTGGGCAGCCTTGCCATCCGCTCTCCTATAAACTGTAACCACGGCTGCGCCTCCTAATCCTAGATTGTGCTGGAGTGCAACACTGGTGCCAGGAATCAGGCGATTATTAGCCCAACCTCTCAAATGCCAGACGAGCTCAGCGCATTGTGCAATTCCGGAGGCTCCAAGTGGGTGGCCTTTGGAGATCAAGCCGCCGGAGGGGTTGATGACCATCTTGCCGCCATACGTAATATCTCCGTTGCGAACCATTTCATGCGCCTTACCCGGTGGGCAGAGACCAAGAGCATCGATGGTAAGCATCTCGTTTGCAGAAAAGCAGTCATGAAGCTCGCAGACCTTAACCTCGCTGGGATCGACCTTAGCCTCCTTCATAGCGACCTCTGCAGCGTGTTTTGTCATCTCGAAACCCATAAGGTCAATCGCGGAGCGGGAGAAGAGGGATGGAGCATCGGTGGCGAGACATTGGCCTGCGATTAAAACGGCTTGTTCCTTAAGGTGTGGGCGGGCATCGAGGAAATCTTGGGAGACGAGAATAGCGGCAGCTCCTCCGTCAGACGTGGGGCAGCATTGCAGTTTTGTGAGGGGTTCGTGGATCATCGGTGAATTCATGATCTGCTCGAGGGTGTAGACGTCCTTAAATTGGGAGTAGGGGTTTCGTTGGGAATGTTCGTGGTTGACACGGGCGATTTCTGCGAAGTCTTCTTTTTTTGCGCCAAACCTGTGTACGTGTCAGAATATTAGAGAAACGGGAATAGGAGGCGACCTCACTTCTCCATGTATTCTCGTCCAGCGTTTCCAAACATTTGCGCAGCACCAGGTGCATTTGTAACTCCTCTTGTAACCCGCATCATCTCTCCAGTGGTTCCAGTAGGATTACTTCTGTCGTTCCAAAAGCTCTGAAGTGACCCTGGCATCATCTTCTCAAATCCAACAACCATAATACAATCCGCACCTCCATGCGAGATGACGTTTCTTGCCAAATGTAAACCAGTTGAGCCAGTACTGCAGTTATTGTTGACATTGTAAATAGGGATTTGGGTCATGCCAAATTGGTAGAAGACTCGTTGACCGCAGGTGGAATCGCCATAACAATAGCAGGCAACGCCCTGGTCGACATCGTCGTAGTTAATTTGAGCATCGAGAAGGGCCTTAACACCAGCTTCGAATCCTAGTTCGGTATAATCGACTTTGCCTCTTGGTTTGATGAACTTGGTCATGCCAACGCCGAGGACTGTCTAGAGTCAGCATTGTTTTGGGTGTCAAAGCTGAGGACATTAATACCGTAGCATGGCTCGTTGCGTTTAATAACCATCTTTGCGGTTTGTAAATGAAAGATAAATTTAAACTAGAACTTTGATAGATTTGATAATTCTAGTTATTGAAAAATACTTAAAATATCACAAGGTAAAGAGCTTTCTTAGGGGACGTTGATATAAGACTGCGTTCCCCCCGCATACCCCAGAGCCGACAGGAAGGTGACTTGGGCCGAGGTTGGCAACCACTTCGCATTCATCACGTGTGATGAATCCGAAAGGCGGATCGATTAGTGATCGATACTCCTCAGCCTTATCGACTCGCGCGTTTGAAGCTACGGTTTGTGGTTCATTTTGATATTAACCTCTGACATGACAGACAAATTGTCGGGAGAACGAGGGTCGGAAATGGGTTTTCATGCTACTCTATCATCTAAAAAGACTCAATCTTAGTCTTACTACTGCAGTCTTCTAGCTGCTACCTACGGCCATGAGCCGATTTGGAAGAATCGGATAGTCAAATGCTGCGTATGTTCTCTCGAGGTCACCATCCTGCATTAGAAACCACTTCGGTGGAGGATGGTTCTGAACTGGAGACCGGTACTCTCGCCGTTGAATCTTTGAGAATTTCGGTC
This sequence comes from Hyphodiscus sp. D1413, assembly GCA_003988895.1. Taxonomy (NCBI): domain Eukaryota; kingdom Fungi; phylum Ascomycota; class Leotiomycetes; order Helotiales; family Hyphodiscaceae; genus Hyphodiscus; species Hyphodiscus sp. D1413. The sequence continues at coordinate 29,176 of QYAO01000050.1, forward strand.
CAGCACCCGACGCAAGCTCGAAGCTCGAAGCTTTTGCGTAGCTTTTTCGTATCTCAGGTTTTAGCCTCTAAATGCTCGACAGTCACGGTAAGGTAGATATGAACGGCGTCGCCCACCTCGGTAAAAAGGGACATCACGCTGAATTCTAACTCGTTCTAGAGAGATCGGCTCAAAGGAGCTTCTCTGATGTTTCATGAAAAGCCACGTTGAAGGTAAGATCAGTCGTCGAGTGAGTTAGTAAAGGTGTTCAACTGATACTTTGGGACAGGAACCGTAAAATTAGGTACGCATAAGGAAATTGGCGATTTGCGATATGTAAGTAGATTCCATGTAAGCACGCAGCTCTGTGATACGCACGAGACATGGGATCACCCAGGTCAGTGATAAGGAGACATTGGTTTTTTACTACCGACAAAAGAAAAGTCTCTTTCTTTGGTGCGGAAGCCTTCGGTGCCTTCTCCCTTCTTGAAGGTTGCAATAGAGAAACACTACGACTTCGTAGATCAGATACGCTTCGTGCATTTCGTATTAAGAGCAAACTTTTACTTCGCTCAACTTTAAGCATCGATCGGCACCCACGGCAGCCCGAGCAGCATTGCACAATCCAAAGAGCTCAACAGACTTCCACAAATATGTCCAAATTCATCGTATTCTCATATTCATGCATCCGCTCATTGTTCAAGTGCCCAAACTCCAATCCCATCCTTCTTCGTCCCTTATACCATCGATCCTCGTCTCCTCAATCACAAAGTCTAGCCAGGATCAACCCAGCCCTCTATTCAGCAGCAGGAATATCAATGCTCTTGACTTCTCCATCCGCCTCCCCAGAATTCACCTTCTTCCCCGTCTTCGAAATAGTCCTCAGCACAGTCTCATACGCAAGCGTAGGTTCCGCAACGACCGTAGCGGTTTGGGTGTCGAGGGAGACATCATAGGACTTTACGCCTGCGAACATTCAAATCAGCAGTTATCAACACGATAAAGCCCCGAAATGGCAAACATGAGAGCGTATCCGACAGCCGAAATAGGACGTCCTGGGGGAAAGTAATGGGATAGAAGGGAGATAAGTAACGAGGGTAGGAGGACATACCATCTAGCTTTCCGAGCACACGATTTACGGCTCCGGAGCAGCCCCCGCATGACATGCTGACATTGAATTTGTACGTGTGTTCTGCGGACATGATTTCGGTTGTGTTGGTTTGTAACGGAGGTCTTTGTTGATGGAGGGGTTGATTGCGACTCGTACGTAGAGTAACGTCTATTGGAGTTTTGGATGCGCGAAAGTAGATCTAGGAGACGGGAGTTGAAGAGAGCGGATGCACAGCGCTCACTATTTATTTGAAAGGTGGTGTCGGTTATTGCGTGCTGGTGAGCTTAGAAATGCATGCGCCAAATAGTCGCTCGGGTACGGAGGCCGTTGTTGTATCAGCCCGTTTCGGGAAGTTGAGCAAGTTTCAAATCATCAAACTATTATCGCGATCTGATATCTGGTATTTATGGATAGTGTTCAGCCTGAAATTACTCTGAAACTTGGCGGAAACTAAGCAGCAGTGCGCACGTTGATGAAGGACCACTATTATGAGCACGTGAGTGGCAGTGTTGGGACAAAGGTTCTTAGAAGTATCTTGAGGAAGCGCTCCATTAGGAATTGTGAGATCTTTCATGTGTAAATTAATATGTCTTTGTCGACTCGATGATTCGGAACTAATGCCGGCATCTCGTCGTCAGTTTCTAGCTCACTCCCTTCTGAAACTGTTAGCATCTCATCACTGAAAAGCTCATCCTGCTAGTCGCCTATCCTATCTAAATCCTCTAATCCAGGCATATCATTATCAGTATCTGTTCGCTCCTCGCTATCTTCGCCAATGTCGTCGCCTCTCCCACCAAGTATATTTGTAAGAAGCCTCTGCAAAAAGCCTGGGGGAGGTGGGATTCCCAGATCGTCGCCCGCCTCATCCACCGTACCTTGCAATTCTGTGTCCGCTCTAGCACGAAACTCCCCGTCATCTTCTCCTTCTTGTCTTGGTATGCCCAAAAGGTTACGAGGGTCTGGCAGGCCAGGAAGAAGTCGGCCTATGGCTGCCAGGGGATTATTGTAATTTCCTCCCATTGAACGAGATCCTTCTAATTGGGTGCGTTGGGAGTCATACGAAAATATGTTATGATCAGGAGGTAGGGGATCGGAATCTGAGTTGTTGCTTCTGTGTAGGAGGCTGCTTGGTGCCATAGCCATGAGAGCAGGATTATTATCCAGGTATATGAAGCGGACTACGTCGAGAGTCATTTCGGAATCGTTGACAGTAGGAATCCTTGAAAGATCAACTTTGGGTATCGTATGTGCAACTTCCATAAGAACTGCCGTAGCTTCGGGAGTATTCCATAGATCTTTCGTTTGTAGTACGTAGAGTTCGGTGAAGAGAGTTTCGGCGTCAGTTCTAGCCTCCATGCCCCATATTGAAGGTGGGGCATCTAGATTGAGCTCTTTAAAGAGACGGAAGAAGAGCCATGGGACTTTATTCATAGAATCAGAGAGTAACTCTCGACATTTCGCCCCGTCTCGAAGTTGTAAAGCTGCGAATGCCAAAGAAGGTGAAATATGGTGAATGGCTGGACTATGCCCATCGTCCGTTTTTCTCCATTTTCTACCCCATTGCGAATCATACAAATCCAGTAACCACTGGAACTCGTGTGCTCGAAGTGCAAGATGATGAATCATCATACGGGTACAATACGGATCCCTTTCCGGCTGTAGGGTGAGAAGAAGTTTCGTCCATTCTAATGCGGTGCCATATGTTCCTTTCATAACAAGCGATTTGATATACTGATAGCCGGCAAGCCAGAGTTCTCTGTTTTCCGGACGAGCAAAATCAAGTCGTACCTTGCCCTGCGACAATTTGGTGTTGAAAGCGGAAGATGCAGCTCGACCGAAAGTAAATAGCGCTCTTTCTAGAAGATCAGACGATAAAGCATGATCCCCTTGGTCTTTGGCAATCTTGCTCACTTGGATGAGAAGGGAGATATGATATGCTTATTTTGGTGAGCAAGGAGTCCGAAACAGAGAGAGGAGATACTTACGATTTCGAATAAGAAACCTAATTAGGTATATGGGGTCTCCTATCTCTACGTAGGCATGAAATTCTTGTTGAAGATGCTGGTAATTTGGATCATGCTCGTATTTGAACTCCTGAGTTCCAGAATCTGTCTGGATCCCAGTGACAGTCACGGTGAGACCCCCAGTTGTTCCCTTAGGCCACTCCTCCTTGCCTTGTATGAGGTTATTCCGCCGTAGTGTCAGTTCGGAGAGACCTTTCCCTGGAGCATGATGTCCCTTCAACGCCGTCTCGAGATCGATTTGCTGGTTTTGCCCTCTCTGTCTCCTCCGAGCTCCCCGAACAGTTGGACCACCAGCATCATCATGACTATCGACAGCTGTCCGCCCAAACAGATTTCTCATCTCATTTGCGACCTTCAAATTGTAGGAGCTGATGCCCAATAATTGGCAGACTCTTTCATATTCGGGATCTAGCGTAGGCTGGGAAAGGGCTGAAGGTTTCGAGAAATCTTTGAGGTTGAGCTCTAGTAATGCTGCATCGACTTCGTCCATGTCTTTTCCAAGCTTCTCTTCCTCAACTGCCTTATTCCTCTTTTTGGCCTTCTTCTTTTTCTTCGTCTTCTTTGCTTTCGATGCGGGGGCGGGGTTGGCGTCCGATCCGCTCAGAGCTTGTTGGCTCTGAGTCTCATCCTCTTCCTCATCTTCTGCTTGAGCTTCGAGGACTGCGAGGTTTGCGAACAGACTTGGCTTCGTTGTGGACGCAGTTGCAATAGGCTCGTCTTCTGAATCCTCTTCCCCAGCTTTAAGCTTCGCCTGCGCTTCTTGGAGCTCTCGTTGCTGCTGTAATTTCCGTAATTGTCTGCTCGACATATTGAGAGCAAAGATCGATTCGTGCTGTTCATGTAGATATGTTTGGATACCTGTAACAGGACGGCAGACGTTAATCTATGTAGTGTTTGTGGCGGGGTTAAAAAGTCTCTGGAGTAACTCTTTCTTCGGCGAAATGACGCACCGCCGGCACCTAGAAGATCATGAGGCTGGTGCACCCAACCTTGACAATCACCCGAAATGCCCAACTGAGGCAATCGGTCTCTTCATGATGCGATTATAAACAATAATATTGAACACCTTCGTTTTAACAACTCTCTCACTCCTTTGCGGTGTGCTCCTCGTTGACCTTCTCCCCCCAAGGTCCAGCCTAGCGCAACTTCTCACGAGCACCGCCAACGCCGACACTCTGAGGCCTCAGAGACCTTATTGAGAGCATCACTATCCGATGCGTCGAGCAGCAGTAATCGCCTTCCGGACTGCGCGTCTTTCCCCATCTCGCAGCATCGCTCTCCGAAGTCGTCCTGGATTTCTGACCTCAAATTATGGACTAGGTGCACGATTCGCATCCTCTCGATCATCACCAGCCTCCCCTCATCCCCCATCCTCCAAGGTCACCGCGACCAATAAGGCCTCCTCTTCCATGTACCTTCGCAGGTTCTCTGTCGCTTTTGTCTCGAGCCTTGTGGGATATGGAGCGTGGTATGCCTACAAGGGGAACGGAACAGATTTGATCAACAGGGGCCAACAAGCATCAGAGTTCTCTTCCTCGGCGATATATGCGAATCCCACCCTGAATGGAGAGTCAGTGATAACTGAGAACGAGAGGAAAGCCATAATCATTGGTGCGGATTCGATATATACTGGTGCAATTCAGGGCAACGAACCCATATCAAAAGATACGGACGACGCTGGGAGAAAAGTATTAGAGATGTTAACACCCGAGCAAGCTACACAGAAGCTGAGACGGAATGAGGAATCGTATTTTGTTGGCAGAGGAGAAGGAGTCGTAAGATACGATGTTGTTCAAATACCCAGCAATGATCCAATCGAGGATGATCATTCAGAGAAGATCATTGAGCTGCCAACCGCTCACGCAGCTGCAAATCCCACGAGTGATTGGATGTTCTGGGGTGTTTTTGACGGCCATGCGTACGTTTCCCAACAATATTCCTGCATTTAGCTAACCCTGAACAGAGGTTGGACAACATCAGCGAAGCTTCGCCAAGTACTAATCAGCTTTGTTGCTCGCGAACTAAACACAACCTACACCGCCGCTCTTAAGACTCCCTCTCTGCTCCCTTCCCCCGAGGCGATCGAAGAAGCTATCAAGACCGGCTTCACTCGTCTCGACCATGAAATAGTACACGAATCCGTTTCCAAAGTTCTGAAAGCAAACTCGAAGCTCGTAGCAGCTGAGCTCCTCGCTCCCGCACTTTCGGGCTCTTGTGCCCTTCTTTCTTTCTACGACAGTAACTCCAAGCTCCTCCGCGTGGCCTGTACCGGAGATTCACGAGCGGTTCTGGGACGACGCGGGGAGAAGGGGAAATGGGTCGCTACCCCCCTCTCGGTAGACCAAACAGGTGGGAATCCCGACGAGGCAGCAAGACTTCGGAAGGCACACCCAGGAGAAGACAACGTGGTAAGAAATGGCCGGATACTTGGAGGATTAGAACCATCAAGAGCGTTTGGTGATGCGAGCTACAAATGGTCCCGCGAAGTATCTGAACGTCTAAAACAATCCTTCTTTGGCCGCACTCCCTCGCAACTCCTCAAAACGCCACCTTACGTGACAGCTGAGCCCGTCGTTACTACAACCCAGATCGATCCCACAAAAGGCGATTTCGTCGTTATGGCTACCGACGGTCTTTGGGAGATGCTCACAAACGAGGAAGTTGTTGGCTTAGTCGGACAATGGATTGAGAAACAGTCGGAAAATGGAAACGGAAAGAGTTGGGCGAGCATGTTTACTAGCAACCAGAAGGGATTGCCAGTGGAACAGGGATCTGGCAAGAAGGAGAAAGATGGTCAGAAGACGCCGATTAGACAACAACAGTGGGGAGTCAAGGGAGGGGAGAAGGAGAGATTTGTCGTAGAGGATAAGAACGTTGCTACTCACTTGGTAAGAAATGCTTTGGGAGGTAAAGATAAGGACATGGTGTGTGCTTTGTTGACTTTGCCGGCGCCATACTCCAGAAGATATCGGTAAGCAATGTCCGATGAATTCCGATTCTGCGCTGACATGATGTAGGGATGATTTGACAGTAGAGGTTATTTTCTTTGGCAATAGCGACAAGTCCGGCGATGTGGTGGTCAACAAGGAAGCAAGCGCTCTAGCAAGCGATGTCAAGGCCAAGTTATAGTCAGTTGCAAAGGGGTATCACGTTTTGGGAGTCTCCAGAGTAGCTGGTATCTTTGGCCAAGGCTGCCAGTTTCTCGAATCACAAGCAGATAGTTTTCATGTACGATCTGCAATAGAGCGGCGTTTATTGTGAATGGACTAAATATGGCCCCATGGTCTGTCTAAATAGAATATACATTTTACTTCTTCAACCACTCATCTCAAAGGAAGACCGTGGTGGTACTTAGCATCTCCCTCGATCTTTTTATAACAATAGCTCTAAGGAAGGGATCAAAACTACCTAATGCATTAGGTCTCTCGAGTTATACCAGATTCCTCTCCCTTCCACAAAGATTCGGTAAAAGAGGGGTGTTGATAGGGTCACAGCTGGCGTGAATCTATAATGACTTTCTGAAGCAAAGTCGGACGCGACAGGAAGTCAACAACGACAGTACGTGCAATGATATCGCGAACTACCCAAAAAAGGCGACACTAAAGCTTCAATTCCTCCGATTCCATAGTACCATACCATGTCTCTTCTCTCTATCCCCACATCCGCTGCTCTCTCACCCACTCAAATACTCCCAATATCGCACCCCTCCGTCACGAAAACCCTCCAAAGACTCTCGCGCCCCGCACTCCTCGCCCTCACACTGGACTGGCTTTCTGATCAGAACCAAGAGAACGAGCTGACAACACCATACCTTGCGGAACTAGACTCAGAAGATGATGAGCAAGATCTCTACCCCGCCGCGCATTCCCTCTCTGAGCTCCGCGAAATCTACACAGAACTACAGTCTCGGAAAGGCAGCAAGCGCGATGTTGTTGATCGTATACTCGAAGGTGACTGGCGTAACGGAATTACGCTATACCAACTTGCAATGGCAGACATGCAATACCTCTACGACCACCCTGCGAGCCAGAAGTGGAGCGCTTTGAAACTTGTTAAGTCGGGATCGGATAAGCAGAACTACAAGAAAGCAGCGACATCTGTACCACGATTCCATCCTGCTACGTTTCTACGAAATCTGCAGAGAGAAGTGTTACCGGATGTCAAGGTGCATTACAATCTAGATCGTTTCGAGAAATTGAGTCTGATGATTTTGAGGGTATTCATTGTTGATTCGCCTTATAACACTTCTCTCGCTCTTCAATCAAATTTAGGGAAACGGCCTATGTCTTTTGATGCGTCGAGGACATTCTACGTCGCTTTTCCAGACGCAGCACCGTACATTTATGTATCGTTGACGACGACTATCTCTACGACCTTAGGCTCATCGATATCGGATAACAAGAGTCTGCGGAAGTTGGTGTTAGACGGCATACCCAAAGCCTTCTCGAGGCCACGAGATAGATATACTCTCGAAAGTACAAATTTGAGCACGAGGAATCTGGAAGCGTTAGTTGAGAAGAGGGGAGGGGCTAGGAGTAATGCCGCTGGTGGAGGATGGGGCATTTATGCGGAGGAGAATAAAATGGATACCCCTCTCAATGCGCACCTACCCACTCCGGAATCTATTCACGAGGACGATGTTGAAAAGGAGCAGCCGGAGAAGGCCATTGGCATGAAGAGGACGATTGAAGACGATGGGCATGTAGTAAAGCGGAGGAAGCTACTTGCTATAGGACGATTTGGCAACTCTGCGAGACACGATGACGGGAAAGGAATAGAGCGGTTTGAAGTCATGATCCGAGATCTTTTCCCATCTTCTGCCCACGATTTGAAGAATGATACTCAACTCAATATACCTCTGGATGAAATATCCAATGACAATGGGTTAAAACGAAAAGGTAGAAGGAGCACCTTAGATTTGGAGCTCCGCAGGCAGGATGAAGATGACGATGTCGAGACGGAAGGGTGGAGGCCGAACGTTCGAGTCGTCTTTCAAGGCAAACATGTTTTTGCTGGAATCAGACACCTCGTAGAAGATGGACTGGTAGATGGAGAAAAGATGCCAGGGTGGATGACAGGTGAGGAAGGAGTCAGTGTTGGTTTGGTACAAAGTGGCCGAATCAAGGGATACAAAGGGAGTGGATTGTGATAACATGATTTTGGGATATGAATCCCTTTCTATAATTTATGGGCATGTACTTTTTTGGCGTTAGTGTTATGCAGGCCTGGGGGTATACCACGTATATGGCGTTTGTCAGAGGATTCGATCTAGCGAGCCATGGACGACAGTCTAGCATCTAGAGAGAAAGGACTATTGCAAATTTCTCAAATTCGTTCGCGATACGCCCAGCTATGTGGTTTTGTGTCTTTGAGCCAGGCGATCATCCCACGTTTGAGCGCAACATTATTTACAAGGCCTCCGAGTTCTGAGCACAAGTGCAGGTCAAGCTTTCCACGTGGCACAAAGGCCGCTTCATCCTTGATGATGCAGCATAAGTGTGAGATGAACGGCGAAGGCACTACCGCCGCTCTTCAGCCTATTCTCGATTCGTAAATTGATGCTGAAGAGATGGCGCCTCACGTCAGAATTCCAGAAGGCAGAAGGATCAATGATCTATGGAAGGCCACGCCGAGAAGATCCAGCATCATCCGATGGGCTTCTGCTCGCGCGTCATTCCAATGGTCAGTCTGAGGCTGTAGTGACAGGCGAGACCTCTTCATACCTTTTTGCTGCATCGCTTCAAAGCTTCGTTATCACCGGCGCGGTCGGAACAGGAGATAGATCTAGTCATGGACTATGTATGGTGAAGGGTATTGGGATTCATCTTTTAAAGTTTCTGTTAGGTGTAGGTTGTAGGAAGCCCTTCGCTGGGGGGGAAGCATTTTTTTCTGTCATGTTACAACTCGAAACTAGGTCATTTAGACTGATGAGCATGTCAGAAAGAATATCTACGTCTATAATACCTATGGAAACGATAAGTGTGAGATGTGTGACTGTATGTTTACACAAACCTTGTCAAGCACTTTTTCGCACACTATTCATCTAGTGAGAAGGATTGGAGAGATTGGGTATATGCAGCCCTTGACAGAACAAAGTATCAAGGCTAATCAAAAACGGAGATGGAGACATGTTTAAATAAGACAGGAACGCTAAAGTGGAGGCATAGATTTTGAAATAGCAGTGGTCACGTCTGATATTAGATCATTAGACCACTTCCTTTCGCACAATACATTTCATCAACTGCATGGAATGCTCTGATATCAAATATTGTTTTGCAAAAATCTTCATTTCTTCTGTGCCACAAACAAACTCCGAGGCTTCCTGCCTATGTGCGATGAAAGACTTTATACAGCAAGGGAACCACGCAACTACCCAATCCCACCAAGATCTACTTTCTGTACCACATTCTCGCTGGATAGCCAATTAGCGTCTCTCCTGTGGGATGTTTGCAAAGGGTTACTTACTGATCTTAGTATGTCTCATCTTCTTCTGTACTGTAGCAACAGATTAGCATGTATCTCCCAATGGGAGAGTCTCAAAACGTACGTTGGAAGATGCCATACATCAATGCCTCACTAGTCGGAGGACATCCAGGCACATAAATATCGACCGGCACAATCCTGTCGCAGCCCCTCGTAACACTATAACTATAGTGATAATACCCACCGCCATTCGCACAACTTCCCATTGAAATCACCCATCTCGGGTCCGGCATCTGATCATAAACCTGTCTGAGGGCAGGAGCCATCTTGTTGGTGAGCGTGCCGGCTACAATCATGACATCGGACTGGCGGGGAGAGGCTCGGAAGATTATACCAAGGCGATCTTGGTCGTATCGTGGGGTGGAGAGATGCATCATTTCGACGGCGCAGCAGGCCAGTCCAAAGGTCATTGGCCAGAGAGAGCCTTGACGAGCCCAGTTGGCTACTTGGTCAAGGGTTGTTCTGGGGAAGTCAGCGTTTGCCATTGAGCGTGCCACATTGTGCGCGTAGGCTCTCAGTATTTTAGGAAGAATGTGAAATGAACAACGGATGGTAGGACATACAACGCGTATTGCATAACACCTTTCTTCCCCTCTTGACTAGGCAAAAGAACCTCCCTCCTCTCCTTCTTCGACACGCCCAACGGTGGCGGAGTACCTGGGTTTCCATGCGCATTGTATGATGAGACAGCATTCGCAGGCTTGGAGCTTGAGGAAGAAATTGCGGCGACTGATCGGTATGGGATTAATGCGGATGCTGGCTTTGCTGCTCAAGCCTTGATGTTAGCTCTTGTGGCATCAGGAAGCTTTAGATTTGCAGATCATACCTCGCAATGCCAGCGCAGTCGCAGATCTTGTAGAAGAGAACATCTTGCCAATTGAGCGTTGACAGGATAGAAAAGAAAGAGGGCGTGGCAGGGAGTGTCGTGGGGTTGAGCTCAAATCGTCGCCGTCAGTATTTGTCGGCTGCGCTTATTAAATCAACTTCTCTCAAACATGATTGGTTGGGTCAGGTGAGCCATGCGGCAACTCGAATAGAATCGGTTTCCATTGTGAAATAAGACATTTTTAAAGACTATGTAACACTTCTAGAAATCACACCAGGAAACAACGAATAATTGTACCCAATGAGCCAAAAAACCAGGACCTGAGAGGCAATATTGTGTAAATTATATTTTAGGTTCAAACCTCGAAACCATCCCAGAAACGCCTCTACCTCAACACAATTTGCTGTCTACTTGTGAAAGGTATACAGAATCGAAGTCTTTCAAAACCAAACGCTTTTGACAAAGAGCAGATATCATCATATTCGTTTTTAAGCACCCGAATGCTTCGAGTTTTCTTCCATCATTGCTTCAATCTGAGCATCGACTTGCTGTTCCTCATCGCCACCTTCAACCTTTCCAGTCCTGCCTCTGGGTGGAGATCTCTCATCACTGTCATCTTCGCTGCTTTCACTTCCGTGGCGAGAGTCACGGTTTGTTTGGCGACTTCTCGTCATCTGTCACTAAATTAGCATAGGCCAGTTTGTGGAAACTAAGCAGCACGTACCCATGATCGAACACCACCAATCAATCCCAAACTATATCCAGTAGCAAAGTCGCTACCAGGACCAGGACTGTCTCCCCTTGGGATTTCAAGACGACGGCTCAGATGCGAGAGAGCAGATGGGCTAGTCAGCGATCCACCCTTCCCTGAGTCGTCATAACTGGGCATTCGGGCAGGGCTTCCAGGCCTGCTAGCCTGCCAGAACTGTCTCAATTCCTTGCCCAATTCCTGCCCAGTCGTAGTCCAGTTCGAACGGATGGCGTCTCTCATCTCTGTAACATGTCGCTTCAGATCAAGCTCGTTCTTCTTCAACCATGATACGTTCAGTTCCTGGCGAGAGGTACCGCGCTTGAATTGACGAGCAATGTACTTCTCGTAGTCGCGGACAATTCTGGATTACCATTAGAAATGCTGAATTCAAGCGTGTGTTTTGGCAGCTTACTTGGTGATGATACCGGTGGTACTAACACCTTCAGTCCTTTGCGTAACCAAAAACTTGCCAGCCTCCTTGATAGGCTTGTAGATATCGTCCCCCTCATCAGCGCCATATGGCAGATCGTCATGCGCTACGTAGTCGATTTTGTGTTGTTCCAAAAACTCGGGCGTGACAATCCAGGGGCAATCTTCGAAGACTTCATCCACCCATTTGCAGTGCCTGACTGTCTCGGCGCGTTCTTGTCCAGAGAGAACTGTGAGGCCTTTCCGCTTATGTGTCTCCTTGTCTCCTGTTACACCAACCATCAAGTATACATTGGGGAATGCCTTCTTGGCCTGTTCGAGTTGACGCATGTGTCTGTTTGAGCGAATTAGCGAGATAAATCTCAGAAACACCGCAGATGGAGCTACCCAAGGTGGAACAGATCGAAAACTCCATCAGCGTAAACTCGAACAGATCTGTCAATTGGAGGAGGGTTCGTCTTGTATCCAACCGGGTCTGTCAACTTCCCAATGGGAGGCGGAGCCATAGCCTGGGTCTTGTCATCGTCTGCATCTTTCGAAGTGCTCTTTCGACCTCTCCTTCCTACGCGACTTGCAATATCAGTGCTCCCCTCCGTGGTGTCCGAAGGCTCGCCGGGATCTTGGACACTAGCAGAGCCATTGGAGATCTTGTCGTGGGTCGATGACCGGAACCGTTTCGCAGGAGGGTTCGAGTCGCCCTTTTTGTTGCTCGGATTGCCGGATTCTGGTGCCGTCGTGTCACCCTCTTCGCCGGACGCGTCTCGAGATGATGGCTGGAGATGGTCGATAGCTGTGGTTGTCTTAATTGAGGATGGCAGAGTGGAAGTGCGTTTCCGCTTGCCTGCGCTTGAGCCTGCCGAGGAAGGTGAAGACATCCCGTGTAAAGGTCGAGTTGATTTTCGTGAATTGAGCGTGCACCCGGGAGAGGTTTCTCAATCAAAGAAATCGAGGTGGTAGGACGGTCAAATAGCTGTCGTGGAGCTGTGTTGAACAAGCGGACACCTGATGAAATGGAGAATTTGGACCGGGGGTTCGAGGTTCGCAGGGGTCATTAATGAAGTAATTGACCTGGATCTCATGGGAGCCGAATAATCTCCGATGGTTGAATTTAATCTTCGAACGAAATAAAAAGAGACAAATGTTCGAAAGGTAGTATTTGCTCAGGGTATGTATTATTTCGCATCCGAGTGCCTCTGGGAAACCTGGAAATTCTTCAATCCTCGAATGTCAGTCGTCATCGCGTCACGTGAAGACCTCATTGTGGTGGACGAGGCTGAGCTATGGGCTGAGGCTGCGAAGACGGGTGGAGTTCAGCCTTCTGCTTGCACTTCCGTATTCAAATCACGCATCGTATAGAATCTAAATATCTTCCAAATCCATTGGCAGTTCTGAATACAATGCAGCCGCTTCGCCCAAGTCTAAGACTTAACCGTCCCTGTTTGAGATCTGAGATGCGAAAGAAAAGGACCAAAGACAAGACACCCGCTGCGTGATGAGATCATGAATGTAGGAAAATGAGATGAAAAGTGCCGCCATTGAGATCTGAATGAATACCGAGTGAGACTTGTCGTGAGCTGCTCCCTATCATAGTACCTATATCCATCTCCAATCGAGTTTTGTAGAAAGAAGCAAGCATGAAATTGCAGTTCACGCCTTGATGTACAGCACACAACACCCCATAGCCTCTATTTAAGGTGTAGTTGCAAAGGCGCCATCAATTGACGCAGTCTCGACGAGGGTTATCGAAATTCAGGCCCATGTCGACAAAGTTCAAGGAAGTGGGGCAGATGATGAATGTAACATGTACAGTGCATCCATCTACTTGGCCTGGGTATCAGAAGTATGTTCATTGATCTTGTTTTCTTCGTTGGAGTTGCTGAGAACTTTGTTGGCAACAGCCTTGTATTCCGGGTTGGTAGGGTCGATCTTTTCAGGAAGTGCGTCGGTCTTCTCAATAACCTTCGAATCATCATGTCCCGTAATTTGGCCTTTGTGGACTTGGCTGTCGAGGTCCTTATCCTCATCAGCATGGTCGAACATCTCTACGTCGTCAGAGTCCGTCAATACTTCAGTTCCATCTCCCAAGAGAATGATGCGACCTCGCTGATTGCCACCAAAAGCCTTCAACTTGTTATCCATGTCCACGTCGTAGCCGCTATCACTATCATCAAAGTTATGATGGATGCCGGGACCTCGGAACTCCGCTGCTCAAACTCATTAGCCTTGCTCCCTTTTCGGCACAGGACTAAAGGAAATACTTGCCATACTCAGGAGGAGCACAAGGGCCATCTCCGTTCGCTACACGAGTTGCGATCTCGTCATACCATTCCTCCTTAGACTTGCCGCGTAGAAGGCCGATCACAATCATCGTCATATTGTCACATCCAACTCCGCCGGTCTCGGAATTTGAAGCCAGACAGTTGTCCATCATATTCTCGCAGATCTTTGAGAGATCCTGCTTGGCAGCAATACCTCTGCGGACGAACTCGACAACAGCTTGAGAGGATTGGCAGTCCCAGATACCTTGTGAGGGGTCCAAATCAGTATTTGAGCCGGCTTGAGGAATGGAGTATACTGACCATCGCAAGCAACCACAAGAAACTCATCATCATCCGAAATATCATGTACAGTGACGTCCGGATAGGCGGTGACGATCTGTTGCTCAGGCGCAAGCTCGGCACTCTTCTTAAACTCAAAGTCTCCAATAGCTCTTGAAAGAGCTAAGTTACCGTTTACACGTCCGAAGTCAACAAAGCCTCCCGCAGCAGTTATTCTTGCCTTCTCGCCTTCGTCAAGATCAGTATAAGGCTATGAGAAAGTTCACGCGGAAACATACCTTCGTTTTGCGGCTTATGATCAAAAGATAGTGGCTTGGCTCTGCCCTTGACACCCAAAACGCTTCGAGAGTCACCAGCATTGCCCTAAGTCGATTAGTGGGCGCCTGCGGACCAGGACAAAGATCACTCACAACGTAGATCTTCTTTGCTGAAAGGATCCCAACAGAAGCAGTGCAGCCGGAAACTTCTTCCTCGTACCGTGGGTCTGGAGAGCACGAGTCAGTTTCCCATACCACTTCATCAAATCATGCAATGCTGACCGTTCAAGATTGCTCGGTCTGTCGCAAGGAAGCCATCTTTCAATGCCTGTTCAATATCACCCTTCTTGAAAGCCTCCTGCTTGGCAATGATCTGATGAATGTGGTCGCCTGCAAAGAGCGCAACTCTATCGCCTCCGTGTCCATCATAAACGCCAAAAAAAGAAAGTCTTTTATCGACGCCGGCTGGCCCCGTTGCCTCCTCGCCTTGCAGGTCTAATATAGTCGCGTGGGCATCCTCCATACTGATTCTCCATCCTTGCATTGATGAGACTCCAAATATCAGGCTTTCATCACCTCCCGTGGCTGAGTTCTAACAAACAAGGTTTTGTCAGCAAAGATGAAGGCAACGAAGAACGATCAGAGGGGTGATTCGAGCAGCCTCCAACTATCCCATGCTAGCAGCTCAGCTTTGGGCAGCAAAGACAGACACATAGTATCAATGTGTTTGTGGCTGCGACTTCAAAGTGGCAAAGATGGCAAAGGAAGAACGAGGTAGAAAGAAACACAACTGGGGACAGCATCGATGACGTGACCGCATAGCAGGAAAAGGGTCTTACCTTCTCAACCACTGGCTCAGAGAGTGTCTGACCCATATTTACGATCGCTCAAGTGTTCTAGATCGTAACCAGAAACGGTTCTCTTTCTTCGTAGCTTTCTGGCTTTGGGGCGAGCGAAAGGTGGGAAGCGGGGTTGTAAGGTCGAGCAAAAGACGCTGAAAGATCGGATAGGAACTATCTGATAAACAACTTCAGATAACCTTCGAAATGTTCGGAGTCGCAGTGTAGGTAGCAGAGTTACCAAGCGTCGCGTGTGGGATTTGGATGTTGAAAATTGCTCTGCTTCGGGAGGAGACAAGTGACGGAGTTGTAGTGCAACCCTTTTAGGCTTAGTCATTTTCGGTTATTTTTGGGGCATCAGTGGGGAAGCTCTGATTCACACCTTGTCTTGTCTGAAAAATTGGGGGGTAGAGTGGATGTTGATGTTGATGTTTATATTGACATTGATATTGATGTTTATGCTTTCTGGTAGAGCACCAAAGATCAAGGCTACAAGCTGCCCAGCAAGATTTTCATCTGTCATCAGATGGTGTGTAGTGTTGCACGGCGAGCACTTATCCTGGTTGGCTGGGCCTCGAGCTCTTTGCCTGGGAGCGGATCACGGATTTACGGGGCACGGCGATGCGCATAGCTTGGGCCATGCCTCATGCTTATCTGCCCGAGTCCGCAGGAGCTGATCGATTGATTAGAGAGATTGTTCTTCGAGCCTTTTCGAGAAAGTTCTCTATGCTTGAGCTCTTGGGTCATTTATCTCTTGGGTTCTGAGTTGTGGGCATTACATCTTGCGAATTGCTGGCTCAATGCAAGATGCTCGAGGCGTGCAAGTTGCGGTGGCTTGTACTTGGAGCACGGCTCTACCTACGGACGTATGTATGTACAATGCATTTCGCCAGTATGTCTAGATATGCTAATGTGCGTCATTTCTTACAGTCGGAGGTCCAGGCAATCCCTGCATATACGCGTTACCATCTGATCTCCTGTGGAACATTTCCACCAGGCCCGTCAATGACTCGCAACCGTTATCGTCGTCAGCTTGAGGTGCCATGTTGAGGAACTTCGTCGATCTCCAGCCATCTCGATGCTTGTGCACCGCATTCCGTGCCCAGGACACCGGGAGGAGGTATGTGCAGGAGGTAGTCTGGAAGCGAGCACGAAGATGAGGAAGCGAAGAGGCCCCCAAAACTCGAGGCACGGAGCTCAGTATTGCCCAAAAGCACGGAAAGGCACCTCTGAGAGGCCTTCAACCCTGCTATAATTTCGAAAATTTGACAAGTCCTAACTTCTTAGAAGTTTGAGCGATCAGAAACGCCAGAATATTGAGTGATTGCTCTGCATGATCCTCATGATCTTAGTTGTCCAAACGACAATGAATATCCGGGCTATGAATAATATTGTACAAGCTCATGTTCTTCATTGCCATTCAGTAAGACTCCTCGTTCTGAATAGGAGGGCTCTGTAGGTTCTCAATCGACTCCAAACTGTTAGGGAGCTTGAGGGGTTAGCTCCATGTAAATCAGCGATTTTAATATGCCTTATCAATGCATTCATTGATAAAACGTAATAATGAGATGAGCTGCCATTGTGAATTTCCGACTCAGGTCTTCCGGAAGCCACACTCTCTTTGCCTAATATTTTCAGATCTTGCAAACAATCAAGGCTACTACGATTCTATTATTGCTATTCTCATACACTTCAGATCGTATCAATGATGAGCTCCGCAGGATTGAATACATGATCAAGACTGGTTAAAAATATACAAAGTCAAGAACAGAGATAAACATTGGATATTTGATATAATTCTCTATTGTAAACTATGCGACATCGTCTTGCGCGACCCATGATCATCAAATATACGCCGAATAATCCCCCTCAATGATAGCTCTCACACTCCCCTGATTCCTCACAGCACCGACACTCAAAGGCCTCCTTCCCCTCCCCGAGACCATCCTCGCATTCGGCCCCAAATCCTGCGGCAGCGGGCTTGTAGGATGGCTCCTCAAAGCCGTCCCAGGTGCCAAAGTATGCCTCTGGGCTGCAGTCTTCCCCGGCGAATCTCCGGGCGCATACTCTATAATGTTCCCCATACTATCTCGATGTACTGAACGCTGTGTCTCCCAGCTTTCGTCCGAGTAATCGTCTCGGATATCGTCTTCGTATTCATCGTCGCCTTCCGGCTGGCCTATCTCGGAACTACGTGTGTGGACAACGAAGTTAGATTGGGATTGGTGGAGGGAGTCGGCGGCTTCGAAACGGCTGTCATTTGACTCGTTTGAGTCAATGCTGGTGGTTGTCTTTCCACCAGAAAGTCGGCTTTGAATGTATGACCGCAATTGTCGGGTGCCTTCACGAGCGCCTGCGTACGAGATACCTAACGAATCTCTAGGCGCGGTACTTTCCTCTGGGAAATCAGCCATGGCAAGAGGATCTCCCATCGGTTCCTCTGGCACAGTTGGAGAGTCCGCATACGACGTGCGAGTTCTATTTGCTGATATTCTAGAGTTTCTGAAAGAGCCACCTCCAGCAAAGAATGGTGAAGATCTTACTGCTCGCCTAGCGGTTGGTCGAGTCGGAGAATTGCTTTCTTGCAAACCCGCGGGGGAAGGTGGAACTTGTCGGATACGTGCTTGCAGGTTCAGAGGAGCAACTCGATCGGAATCCAAGACATCGGTACTTTCCGTGATAGCAGATACATTGCTGAATCTGGCTGGATCTCTGCCAGCTAGTCCTGAATTGACCGTCTGCCAAGTAGACGAGTCTCTTGAAATGCCGACTGTCTCCCAGTTCTGTCCGTGGCCGACACTCCTTCTCTTTGCAGGTAATCCTGCCAAATATGCAATGGATTCCCTCCGTCCATGTCCAAATCCAGTCTTTTGATCCACGCCTGGAACAAATCTGGATGTCCTCTTCACCGATTTAGTATGCTGCAGCCCGTCACCAGAGTTCGTGTATTCTGATGACTGTGTGCTGGTGCGTTTCGACAATGCTGAGAAATTGTCAAGGGGTGTGAAAGAAAAATTGCTATCTCCAAGATTCAAGATTGAGCTTTTTGGCCTCTGCATTGAAAGATTACTATATCTCAAGGCACTGTCTCTGGATTTTATTCTCCCTGATCGTCGATTCTGGCCCTTTCTTGAGTAGTTGCGGGTCAACCGGTGGGATGAGTTTGTCCGCGAACTTGAGCTGATCGTTGGATATGCACTATCTTGGGTTGTTCTCCGGCTTTTGTCCGTCCTGGATAAGCCATTGTCAGAGTACGCTCGAGCTCGCATGCTATCGGAATGCCTAAAGAATTCGTCTTTCGAAGGACCTGACACTGCTGACATCGTCTGCGAGCGCCTCAAAGGGTTATCTGCAAGTTTTCCAGAACTTCTTTTGAAGTCATTTGAGTATATTGAGGAGGGGGGCTCGATGGTGAATCCAGACGTGTCTAATTGTAAAGGTGGAGGAGGAGCAACGCGAGGTGCTCGAATGATATCCACTACACTCGATGATTGTTCCTTTGGCGCCGAGATTTCGCTCTTGGTCGGACTCTGAGGTCGGTTTTTTGCCGCTCGCCTTCGTTTGAAACAGCAACAGAAAGCCAGGATAATAGCAAGCACTGCAAGAAATACCGGCACGACAATGGCTGCGATAGCTCCTCTGCTGAGACCCTTATGCGAAGTCTTAGATGAGGATTTAGATGTGTTCGAAGAAGTATGACTTCTTGTAGATGTTGGAGAATACGAGACTGAAGGGCTTGATTTGGGTGACTGGTCGCCCTCTGATACCACAAATAAATCGAAAGTTTGAGAATTCGATGACTGGGTGGATGTTGAAGTGGCTGTCAGTGTAACTTCAACTTTAGAGTCTGGTAAATTTGAGGGAACGTTTCCTGATATGATAAAAGTCTGAGCGTTAAACGAAATCCAGGAAGTCACAGGTGAGAATTGGGCTGTTATCTCGACATCGGAGGTATTCTTGACATATGAGCCGAAATCGAACGAGAATGGAGATCCTGATGTTACATTCAATCCTCCTATTTGGGAATTGAATAGAGCCGTGGCGATATCTATGTAGACCGTTGCATTTTCGGTGTCTCCGTATATATCTGTTGCCTGCACACTAATATTCATAGGAAGTGCATTTTCTGGCACTGTTCCGTTGAGGGCGAAGGTCGTGTTATCGAAGGACAACCAAGACGGTGTTTGAGCCGTTATTGAACGAAGGCTAGAGAGGCTGGCTACCACTCCATCAAGCTCGAGGTTATTCGAAAGGCCGTTGAAATCAACATCCACCCCCTCGGTCGCATTTAAAACCAAATATCCGTTCTTGAAAGCGAGCAGGTGAACTCCAACTTCGATTTCGAACGGTATTGAAACCCCAGAAAACCCCTCCACATCGGACGCAATAAGTTGTACCCCAAATGTCTGCGGAGGCTGTATGAGAGACTGATAGTCTGGAGTTCGACCACTGAAAGAAAGCGAGCTCCCTTCAAATTGTATCCAAGATGGTAGAGGGGTATTTCCGGGCGTGATAGAGTAGTAGCTCAAATTTGACCCGCCGCCGCTCTGAGTAAACGTCCCTGGCTCGAATTTGAAGCTGAAGTCTGTCGAGGGGTGGTAAAGTATAGTCGACGGTAGGGAAAGTGCCCCAAAGGTTTGTAGCTGTGAAGATAGCGGGATACTGACGACTGGTGCAGGATTCGCGGAAACAACGAGGGTCGCATTCAAAGTGACGGACCCAGTCTGATCAATTGCAGTGAGGTCAATATTGATACCCGTGACAGCATTTGTATTTGCATTGTTATTTGGAGGGGTTCCCGACAAAGTTCGTGTACTGCTATCGAGGGACAACCAGCTCGGAGCGTTCGATAAGGTGTAACTTAAGGGTAGGGTCGATGAAAAGGTCGAGTTTGAGAAGGTGTATATAAAAGGTTCGGATGCCCGTGCAACAGGTGGTACCTGAGAGTTTAGAGGAAATGCGATTGTAGGAATAGCATTGGCGATAGACGCAAAGAAGGCAGCAGCGGTAACCACAGTTCTCAGCGCCATACTCAAAGGCCCAAGTCGGTGATGAGTCTCGTGGGCTCAGCAGTAAGGTATATTTTCAGTTCATATTATGCTGGGACAATAAGGATGGATTGGCAACACAGTATGTACAGGTTTGAATAGTTGCAATCAGCAATGGAGGACTCCAGCAAAGCCGGGGCCACGAAGCTTGCCATTACAATAAAAATTGGAGGGGTCGTAATCGATATCGCCTTGCATGTGTTGGAATTCGACAAAAAGAAGGGGCGGAAAAACTGCAAGGGATTTTGCAGATGCCACCCAACCATTCAATACTATTTGAAGGGCGAGTTGAGTAAATGGGAGGGTGAAGAAGTTATGGAGATCGAAACGCGAAGCGGATGACATTCTCCAGCCACCGCGAGTTGCGGATAAGCCATCGCGAAAACTCCTGTCGCAGTCACTTTCTGAGACAGAACTGCACTTAGTCAATATCAGATTGCCTCGGTTTCCTAGCAATGACTACTAAGTGATTGCGATGAAAGATAGATGAGAAAAAATCTGTCCGAGCCCAGCCGACTTTACTTACTGGAGCGTCGGCTAGTAGAGATTTGGGTCGTACTCGTAGTCGTAGAAAAGGACAAGGCGATGTGTCTCACAAGCTTCTACTCGAGGGTTGCGTCTTCAAAGACACAAAAGAAATTTATTCAAGGGGAGAAAAGGTAGAGATGGGCATCCAAGCACCAGAAGGGAGAAATCAGGAAACGAGGTCTCTAAGTAGACCTATATTTTGATAAACTCACACCTCACTTCAGACCCCCAATATCAAGTCTGCAACAAATAATTAAGTACACTTCAATCACTCTCAACTTCGTGTAAATGTTAAGCCGCTCGCCCTCGCCAGAGTTCTCTCCTCTGGCTATTGGAGAAGAGTTCACACCTCTTCCAGCCTACAAAGCCGCATCAACAACATCCATCAACTTTTCAGACCTCCTCGACCCTCCACTTAAGCTCCATGAGGACCTCAAATCTGGCTGCGGTGGTCAACTATGGCCTGCAGGGATGGTATTAGCTCAGCATGTGCTACGATATCATAGGGATACTCTGAAAGATGCGAGAATGTGAGCCTCCTCTGCTCCTTTTTCTGCTCCTTTCTCTGCTCCTTTCTCCTCTACTCCTTTCGGGTCATTGCTGGATCCTGACAACAAATAGCCTTGAGCTTGGAGCTGGTGGTGGTCTCGTTGGTCTTGGCATCGCCCTAGGATGCAACATTGATACCCCTATCTACATTACAGATCAGGAGAATATGTTATCCCTCATGAAGCAGAATATCGACTTGAATGTTCTTCAGTCACGTGTGGTCGCTCTAGTTTTGAACTGGCAAGTCTTACCTCTGAGGAATGATATAATAGCTTTAACAGAAGATTCAGGGGTGATCAGGTACCAGAAGAGGTCGTTCGACAGAAGCCAAATATTATATTGGCAGCTGATTGTGTCTATTTCGAGCCTGCGTTCCCTCTTCTTCTTGCCACCTTGGAACAACTCCTTGTCCTTTGCGAAGATTCTGTCATATATTTCTGCTTCAAGAAGCGCAGGAGAGCAGATATGCAATTCATGAAGAAGGCAAAAAAGCTATTTTTGGTCCAGGAAATTGAGGATGTGGATAGAGAAAGGTTCTCAAGACAGGGTTTGTTTCTATACACATTCAGAAGCAAGCCATGAGAAGCTCCATCTCTAATCTATGAGCATGAATTTATGATTCTTTAAAGTTGCCGTTAGTCCTCCCATCGTTTCTCTCCGACCACCCCCCTACTCCTACACCTCGCTGCCTCCCATATTCACGCCCAGCAAAAAGGCAGGCTCGTTTACCTTATGATGCTCATAACTCAGAACCCCAACAGCTCCAGGCTCTAACATCATGGGCAATCTCATTCCCAGTTCGAACCCAATCCAACGTTTTGCAAACGCCCTCAAGATATGACCATGTGCAATCAGCACAACGTCCGCACTCTCTTCCCCATGCATATATGGTCCTTGGATCTCTCTGATCTTCTCAATCACACGATCAAGACGACTTGAGACCTCGGCAGCCGATTCCCCGTCCTCACAACCATCTACCCAGATATTCCACGGCCTTTCGGCATCCAGTCCCCGCTCCGTTCGCCCTGATCGAATTTGCGCAGTCAACAGTCCCTCGTATTTTCCGTACTCCCACTCTCGAATATCATCAGTGATCTCGGATTTGCTCTCGAGGTCTTCTTGGGAGACCCTGTCGAAGAGGAGTTCGAATGTGCGTCGTGCTCGCGTTCGGGGACTTATAAAGACATGTGCTATCCTAGAAGGATCGATGATCTTGCCAGGCCCAACAACCTTGCTCGCAGAGGATGTGACTTGAGATTCGCCATTCGGTGTCAATGGAATATCAGTGCGACCAGTGTAGCGTCCAGTAACTGTCCATTCCGTCTCTCCTGCGAAGAATTAGCTTCGTGGTTCACTTCCGGGAGCAGCATGTCCCTTTGCATTACCTTGGGCAAGTGCTCAAGGATGCTCACCATGGCGTACGAGAAACACTCGTGGTGTGCCGGCGTCTTTATCAGGCATGTTTAAATAAAGATGGCCGAGCTTGAAAGGTGTCGACCGATCTCAAAAGAACGACAAAATATTGGCAAGCCCTGGTCCGATAAGAAGCCTTATCGGCGAGTCAGATTTTTGGCGGGGTACGTTGCAGGGAATCCAGTTACGTAGCGTCTTTCTATATCCTGGCTCGAATCTAAGCTCAATCACTCTCATGTCACGGGTGTGAAGCTCAAGATATTCCAGCTATTCAATCTCATCATCTTCATCGTATCAACACAAATTGCTTCTACGTTGATTGTTGGAAGTCTCTGGCATTTTCAATTACGGGCCACTTTCTTGACCGCTTAATCCTCTGGGACACCAAGCATGATGTTCATCCAAGACCCCGCCCTCATCTCTTCTGCTTCTGTTCCCAGAATGCTCTCCCAGTGATGAATCTCGTGCAGACTTTTGTTCAGCAGGCTTTTATTGGCTTGCTCCTTTCGTTCGACTCCACCAAGCTTGAGCTCTACATCGATGATCTTCCCATTTCTCACTGTGAGGTCAGCTCTGAGCTGTAAGTACTATCAGTATTCTTGATACAAATTACCATTCCGGATTCCTTACATTTGGTGGTGGATCAGGCAGATCATCCCAAGATCCCTTTCGTATATCTTTGCTAAAATCATATTCGTTGTTGTGGGTAGACAACGTGAATTGTGGTGTCTGGGAATAGATCCAGTCGGGAGACTGAAAGACGTAAGCAAAGTTCATTCAGCCTACGCAGAGACGTACCTTCAGCTCCTCCACCCCTTCAATAATCTCTGGAACAGAAGCCACATTGGCTCCCAAGACCATGGGCTCGCCACCTTTGTAAAGCTCATCGAACTCTGCCACAACAGCTTCTTCAAAGTCGTGCTGAGTAACATTGACGTTTGCAACTGGGGAGCTGACACTGTCAACTCCACGAGCCTTTATGTATGGCTTTGAAGGAGACCAAAGGATTTTAGAGATGATGGGCAAATTATCGGATGACAGCAGACACGTTCCATGATGGAGAGATCTCAGCCTGGTCAGTTTATATGCTGATCCAGAAACCTTCAATGGCCTAGGATCTTGGTGACCAGTTCCAATCTTGTCCATTACAATATCATGACGCTCATTCACCCTCGCTCTATCCACCCCCAATCTACGTAAAGCCCGTACCACCATTTCTGCATGTTTATCTCGATCGAAGTCCGGCGTGGGACATATAACGCTGTAATTGACATTGCCACGATCATGGAAGACTGTTCCTCCTCCCGATCTTCGCCGAACAAGCAAAGTGTCGTATTTGTATTTGAGCGAGGGAATATGAGTTTCGACCCAAGGATTCTGGTTTCTTCCGATGATAACGGACTTCTCGTTCATGTATAGGAAAAGTATTGTGGAATCGGCGGGGCTTTTCTGAAGTAGATAATGCTCAATGGAAAGATTGAGATAGGGGTCGAGGATTCTAGATATGTAGATTTGGGATTTGTTCGAGGAATTGGTCAAGCTTTGTACGAAATCAGAGTATCGTCGAGTTTGGGGGGTGCAGAAGCTGTATCGAGCTCTCGTCAATGGGCTGAAGCCCCTCGAAGGAGCCATATTCGCTGCTCTCAAGGTCGAGGCGAGGTTTGGAGGTTTCTCGACTCCCAAAGCCTTGTGAAATTTCGAGGGTCCGAGCTCGGTACCAATTGAACGAGTCACAAACCTAGTAGAGTCATCAGGCTGAACAAAATTTCTTGAACAACTAAACCAACCCTTTTTCCCCTCACAACAGAGTGATCGTTATTCCAAATGTCTACATTCGGAGAATACTTCCGAGTCACAACGTAAGTTATTCTAATTGAATGCCCAATCCAGTCCTAAACTTACACCCCATGTAGCTATGGCGAGTCGCATTGTCGCTCCGTTGGATGTATCGTCGATGGAGTTCCGCCAGGAATGGAGCTCACTGAGGCGGACATACAGCCGCAGATGACGAGAAGAAGACCTGGGCAGAGCGCATTGACGACACCAAGAGACGAGAAGGATCGGGTGGAGATTCAATCCGGCACTGAGTTTGGCATCACGCTGGGCACCCCAATTGCAATGCTGGTGAAGAATGAGGACCAAAGACCAAAAGACTATGGCAACTCAACAATGGACCTCTACCCTCGACCGAGCCATGCAGATTGGACATACCTGGAGAAATACGGCGTGAAGGCTAGCAGTGGAGGTGGAAGAAGTAGTGCGCGAGAGACGATCGGACGAGTAGCTGCTGGTGCTATTGCAGAGAAATACCTAAGGCTTGCCCATGGTATCGAGATCGTAGCCTTTGTTTCATCAGTCGGCGCATTACATATGTTCCCTCCTACTCCAACACATCCCACACCTGCAACGAATCCTGCCTTCCTCTCACTTCTCGAAACGATTACACGAGAAAAAGTCGACGAATTCGTACCAGTTAGATGTCCAGATGTTGCGTCATCCGAGAAGATGGCGGAATACATTGCGGGCTTCCGGGATCGGAAGGACAGTATTGGTGGCCAAGTCACTTGTGTGATCAGAAATGTTCCTAGTGGTTTAGGCGAGCCTGTTTTCGACAAAATGGAGGCAATGATTGCTCACGCTATGTTGAGCATTCCTGCCACAAAGGGCTTTGAGATTGGTTCTGGTTTTGGAGGTTGCGAGGTTCCTGGTTCGTTACACAACGATGCTTTCATCGTCGCTCCTGAAGTCCCACCAATGGAGACTGGAGCTTCAAGGAATGGAGTTCCCAGACCAAAGCTTACAACAAAAACCAACAACTCAGGTGGTATTCAAGGAGGAATCACAAATGGAGCACCAATCTATTTTTCTGTGGCCTTCAAACCTCCTGCGACGATTGGCCAGGCTCAAACGACGGCTACATATGGTGGAGAGGAAGACGGTATTTTGGAAGCAAAGGGAAGACATGATCCATGCGTGGTGCCCAGGGCTGTTCCAATAGTTGAGGCTATGGCCGCGCTGACCATCATTGATGCTTTGATGGCCCAGCAAGCACGGCAGAGTACTCGAAGTTTACTCCCTCCTCTGAATCATACGATTCCAGCAAGAAAGACAATGGTTGGTGGAGATGATAGTGCCGCAAAGCAGGCTGCTGGGGCAAATGGCGTCAAATCGGAATAGATAAAACGTATAGGCCTTGTCATGAGAATCAACGCGAAATTTTTGATTCTTGGAACCCACTCTTCTATTTTTGCACTGACTTGGTGAGCGATTGATGCTGTGAATAATATCCGGGCCCCATGCAATGTGATGATGCAAGCAGGTGTGGGCTGTGCAAGACTATAAATCCAAAGTATGCAGAGAGTCGCCATACTACTCGCTTCGTCTGTTCCCCATATGTATGGGATGGGATAAAGACATTTCCTCGCCCTTCAACTGGTCCAGGCCTGTAAATGAAAACGTTCTCGTTAAGAGCGATTTATAGATCATTCTTACCCTTTTTTGGATCGGAGCAAATCCCGCATTCACATGGATTGTTCGAAGTCTGCTCAAGAGCCTTACCATATACCGATTTTTACTTGAAGGAGTGAGTAACTTGCCTCCCACCTCCTACCTATAAATAAAGAGACCAGAAAGTCCTCGTGATTTTGTGATTAGTTTTTAAAACATCTTTGGGTGCAAATTTACTGAGAGGACAAGCGAACTCTTCAGCATAGATCATAAAAAGTGGTCTACAAATACTAGAGTATGCGCCTTAAGAGTACCAATACGCAACACTGAACACTATAGTTCCTAAACCATCGCCGCAAGAATGTATTTAAGAGATCTAGATACGATCATATAGGGATTAAGTAAGAGGCGAGCTCCCCTTTTAAGCGAAAAGTAGGGGAGGGATTGTAGACGTCTCTGACACCTTTTTAAAACCGAAAAGAATTAGAGTAGACCGCTGCAGCATTTCCATAATAAAAAAAGACAGTGTTTTAATGCATACTGACCACTGACTTCGTACACACCTTGGAAATTAGCTCAAGAATCTCAGAGGGGTTTTCTTTGCTAAAAATGAGGCCAAGCTTTTTTCTTGCTGCAAGCAACAGTCTATGTCATAGAATTATGTGTTACAAATAACACTAGTATTATAATACAAAACCACCTATATTCCAAAAATCACTGCCCCTGATATCCCGATGGTTACACTTAATGAAAAAAGCCATAGTACCACCCTTTGCTTCTGGCCAGCCCCGGTAAATGTCCCATTGAAAGGAGCACTGCTAGCTGTCGTACTGACGGATGTTGGCGTCTGGAACCCTCCGAGGCTTAATATCGCCCCGCCCAACCCAGTACTCGTCAATGCCTGGCTGGAATCCCCTGTGGCTCCATTTACTAGGACTGTGGCCCCATTGCTCTCCAAACTCATGATAGTCCCACTGACAGTGATTGCTGAGCCTCCAGCAACCAAGGTCTGACTTCCGATGATAACATTTGCTACATGAGAGGAGTTCGTCAGTGATGTCGCAGTGCTCGTTAGGCCGGCGAGCGTGTACACGGTCCCAGATATCGTAATCGGCGGACCACCTGGAGAAAGTGTTTTGCCATCATAGATAAAAAGGGACGCGGAGTTGGCAGTTATAGTTGTAGAGCCAATTGATATTATGGCTGGGAGTGGGGGATCGGTATAATATGGCGAAGGGGACGATCCAGTAGAGCCAAGCTTGATAGGAGGATTGATTAGAACTGTTTGGGTCGGCGTTGGGTCGTTTGGGGTTGGCGAAGGATCCTTAGGATCTTCTGCAGGGTTGGTTTGTGGAGATGGGACATTGCTTGGTGAGGGATTCGGGGTCGCGGTTGGTTTTGTTGTTGCAGAAGTCGAGGTCGAATCAGGATTTACGGGCTGGATGTTATTCGCTGGGTTATTGTTGTTTGCTGGAGGGTCATTGTTTGCTGGAGGGTCGTTGTTTGCTGGAGGGTCGTTGTTTGCTGGAGGGTCATTGTTTGCTGGAGGGTCGTTGTTTGCTGGAGGGTCGTTGTTTGCTGGAGGGTCATTGTTTGCTGGAGGGTCATTGTTTGTGGGAGGGTCGTTGTTGTTTGTGGGAGGGTTATCATTATTTGCGGGAGGGTTATTGTTGTTTGCGGGAGGGTCATTGTTCGTTGGAGGATCGTTACTGCTCGAAGAGTTGTTGTTCGTGGATGGGTCGTTGTTGCTTGACGGGTCATTATTGCTCGATGGATTGTAGTTGCTTGGTGGATCGTTGTTGCTTACAGGGTCACTGTTGGACGATGTACCGTTATTTGTCGGCGAATCGTTCCCAGACGGAGATCCACCAGCCTTTGGATCAGGAGGTTCAGCAGCCGGGCTTGGTTCGGCATAAAATGGGGTAAGATTTAGATCTCCACCTGAGCTTAGTACGTACGGCGGGTCGATAAATGCATTTACACCAGGAAGACAGCTATGCCATTGTGTCTGGAGGGTGAAAAGTTCAGACGGAAACGAGACTTTGGGAAAGCAGGGATTGTAAGAAACGAATACTGGCGAGGCTAAGGCCGTAGGTTGAAGAAGTGGAAGTGTTGAAGGGTTGACTTGTACAACCGAGGTCACAACTTCTGTCGAGGTCTCTGGTGGCTGTTGGCGAATTTTAAATCTTGGGGCGGCAGAAGGGTAATTGGGCGTTGTCTCAACAACTTGATGCACTGTCTGACGAGGCTTTAGTCTTGCGGCTGCAGAGTTTGGCAACTGCGGAGGGCCAGTGACAAAAACTTCTTCGTAGAACGTTGTTGTAATAGCAATGCAATCCGTGCTGATTTACGGGTTAGTTGAGATGAATTGAATTGTAGATGATGCCCCAAAAAAAGACCTACTATTGCCAAGACAATGCTTGAGTAAAGAATTCATCGACATCGGGGACATAAATTCCAGTGTTCATGGAGAATAGAGTTCCAGTTGACAACTGCCCGGGGGCAAATGGAACAGTCGTAAGGGTCACATTCAGACCCATGTCTCCGCATGCATCAGTGGCAACCAGGTTCTGGAAAACAACGTAGATAGATGGTGAGGTACTTCGTTCAAGTTACTTGTCAGTGGGCAGAGCTCTGTGGTGGCTTGAGGTAGATATATCACTGACAAGGTATATTTGTCTGAGTCGACATAGAGGGATACTGGAGGAGAAGGCGCTGGAGTCGGCCAATGGTACTACAAGATTTCTCGCAGTTAGCACTAATATCAAAAAGATCTGTAGATATCATAGGAGAATAACAGCTTCTCGTAGCTCCGAGAATATGCAGGAGAGGTACAAAAGACCCTAAGGGTACACACCACTCTGATATTCCCACCGCCATAGAGGGTGCAGTTTAAACAACACGGTGCCGACGGGCTGTACGTAAACTCTGCCACGTTTTCGACGAAGACTTCGGCCAAATACCCTGCACCAGAAACGCCAGATGCTGTTGCAGGCTCCGCAGAAAAGGTGTACGAAGTTAAGGCAGCTGTAGCTTTGAATACACTCGCAGCGACAGTCCAATCGGCAGCACATCGACTCGCTACACTTGGGTTCGGAGGGACGATATTATATGGGAAGAGGGTCGTATCGTATGGGTTGAAGAAATCGTAGAACGTCGTATAGACCGTCGCTGAGTTGACAGAGGTTATAATGGAGGTTTCAGTGACGGTTTCTGGACCGGAAGGAAATTGAGTGGTTTGTTGCACAGAATTCTTCAGGGTAGTGCCCGTCGTATTTTGGACAGCAGCTTGGCGAGGATGGGCCTCCAAAGCACACCCAAAGTTGGCCAAAAGACCAAGAGCCAAGCCGAAGATGGGTCCCATCATCTTGGTCAATGCCTGGGGGGTATGCAATGCCAAAATCTTCGAACAAGGCTGGCTACCATCGACAACAATCCACAACTTGAGGACTAAGATGGGCACCCCGCTTATTTAGGTGCTTGTAAAACACAGCCTTACATGAGGCTCTGATCACACCGCCGCAGCATGGATTTACTGTCGCTCTGTGACAGAAGCATTGGAGGATGAATCATTGAAAGAATGTCACATTCGTGGCGTTCTCAGAAGGGGTGCGCATCAATAATCCTGCACCTCGGAATCTTTTGATTCGACGATTCCTTCTTTATTGCCTTAGCTGCATCGAACTGCGCACCAGATCCTGTACTTGGGAGGCGCGGATGAACGCATCCTGTCAATATACGTTGTGTCCCTACTTCGAACGTCGGCTGGCATGCTTCTGATAGGGGCTTTAGGGGCTTTGGGTGCTGGAAGTGGTGGGGGAAGACGCCTCTAGATTTGGGGCCATGGAAGGTGCCAAAAACGAATACAATTTTGATTTCAGTCTCTAGAATGTCAGAACATTTAGGGTGTTCGGAAGAGGGCGATAAATCGACGTAGGTGAGAGGGAAGATAACCGAAAGTTGGAAGTAGATATGAAAAAAAAGTCTTGAAGCTACTCTCAACTCGAAAAGCTTTTAAGTTCATCGACCATACCAATCATCTTCCAAGCCTCATCCTGAGACTAGGATTAGGCTTAGTAAAGTTGGGGAATCTCATCCTTGTTCGCCACGAAGCAGCACATTGGCCATTTCAATTGAGGGTTACTATCGCTTGAGGATCATCGACAAGGAGTCACTCGACTTTCTACAAGCTTGAGAAGATGCGGAAACCTTTCGCCAAATGCTCCGGATAGTAGCCAAATTAGAAGCAGCAAGATCATTAGCCCTATTCTTCAATATACAATAACCGTAACAGTCCATAAGTGTCAGTCTCCAGCGTGTTCAATTATCCTTCCCAATAACGGCCATGTCCATGATGCAGAGTAACAGGAGAGCAGAAAAGGAGTCCACGCTCCACAAAAGGGAAGAATAAAACATAAAAGCGTGAGCATGATCCATTGTATCCGTCATCGAGTACCAAGTCCCATCTATCCACTGCACATCAAGCACTCTTCTTTGTTATCGATACTACCTGCGATGGTTGTCAGTCCTGTAAGTCACGTGGGTAAGGAAGAACTTGCACTGCAGAACAGCATCGGCATAAATGTCATGTTCTCTCTCATCGCTCTCCTCAAGCTTGTCCTCATCTTGCTTCTTGGCCTTAATAGCAGGGGCAGGAAGCTCTTCCTCTTTTGGAGGAACAGCCTCGGGCTCAGTTGCAAGTGACTTTGGGCTCTCCCCTTCTGGGACATCAGCCTTGAAGACTGGCGCCTTGACGACAGCTGAAGCGAACTTCTTCTGCTCAGAGGCTGGCGGAGGAGTTGTCGTCGGGGTCGGGACTCCGTTTGGGCCAGTCGTGCTATTGGTTGGTTGCTTAACATACATTGGTCGTGGGGAGGCGTTGTAGCTTCCAGGTGCGGCAGATCGCTTCTTGATCGGACGCTCACGTGCAACGTTGGTATCCGCAACGAGTAGGGCTTCCTGATCAACAGTGAACTGAATTGGCGCCGAGGCAGCCATTGTACGGAGGTAGTACATTCCAGTCTTAAGACCCAACTTCCAGCCGGCGAAGTGCATACTGGTGATCTTGCCCATGGTGGGATCCTTCATATGAATGTTCATTGATTGGGATTGGTCAATGAAAGCACCGCGATCGGCGGCCATTTGAACTATATTGCGTTGAGAGATCTCCCATACGGTCTTGTACAAAGCCTTAATGTCTGTGGGAATATTTGGGATGTTCTGAATGGAGCCACCGTCAGCGATGATGCGATTCTTCATATTGTCAGACCAAAGTCCCATATCAACAAGATCCTTGAGAAGCCACGGGTTGACGACCTGGAACTCTCCAGCGAGCACACGACGAGAGTAAATATTGGAGGTGTAGGGCTCAAAGCACTCGTTGAAGCCACAAATTTGACTGGTGCTGGCAGTTGGCATGGGCGCAACAAGGAGGGAATTGCGCAGGCCGTGTTGCTTGATAGATTGCTTCAACGTGTCCCAGTCCCAAAGATCGGTAGGTGTGACGCCCCACATATCATACTGAAGCTCTCCTTGTGAGGCAGGGGAGCCT
The DNA here is from genome assembly GCA_003988895.1 of Hyphodiscus sp. D1413. Taxonomy (NCBI): domain Eukaryota; kingdom Fungi; phylum Ascomycota; class Leotiomycetes; order Helotiales; family Hyphodiscaceae; genus Hyphodiscus; species Hyphodiscus sp. D1413. The sequence goes on from QYAO01000050.1 coordinate 60,969, forward strand.
TCGTATGTCTCATAAGGACCATCGCGCTTTGCAAGGCCAACAGAAGCAGTCACAGCACCGTGGTAGATAGTCTCGAAGATCTGAATGTTTAAATGCTTGGCTTCAGGAGAGTCGAAAGGCATGCGGAGAGCCAAGAACACATCTGCGAGACCTTGAACACCAACGGCGATAGGTCGATGGCGGAAGTTGCTCTTTCTGGCCTCAGGAACTGGGTAGTAGTTGATGTCAATGATCTTATTCAAGTTCTTGGTGACGACTTGGACGACTTCGTGCAGCTTTTGGAAGTCGTATGATCCATTGTCTGCATCGACATATGTGGGAAGACATATGGAAGCTAGGTTACAGACAGCAACTTCGTCAGGAGCAGAATATTCTACGATTTCAGTGCATAGGTTGGAGCTGCGGATCGTGCCGAGGTTCTTCTGGTTGCTCTTTCTGTTGCAAGCATCTTTGTAGAGCATGAAAGGATTTCCAGTCTCGGTTTGAGCCTCAAGGATGGAGTACCAAAGCTTTTGGGCTTTGATTGTCTGTCGCCCCTTGCCTTCAGCCTCATACTTTTCATAGAGAGCCTCAAATTCGTCACCGTAAACATCGGCCAATCCAGGACATTCATTCGGGCACATCAGAGTCCACATGCCGTTCTTTTCAACCCGCTTCATGAAGAGATCTGGAATCCACAGAGCGTAGAAAAGATCACGAGCACGGACTTCTTCCTTGCCGTGGTTCTTTCTGAGGTCAAGAAACTCGAAGACATCGGCATGCCATGGCTCCAAGTAGATGGCAAAAGCTCCGGGACGCTTATTACCACCCTGGTCAACGTATCTAGCTGTATTATTGAAGACTCGGAGCATGGGAACGAGACCGTTGGAGTTGCCATTTGTGCCAGCAATGTAAGCTCCCGAAGCCCGAATCCGGTGAACATTGAGACCAATACCACCGGCATTCTTTGATATCATGGCACATGTCTTCAAGGTGTCGTAGATACCATCGATGCTGTCTTCCTTCATATCGATGAGGAAGCATGATGAGAGCTGGGCCTGAGGAGTACCAGCCGCGAAGAGGGTCGGTGAGGCATGTGTGAAGTATTTGCTGGACATCAAGTTGTATGTCTCTATGGCGCTTTCAATATCATCACCATGAATTCCAACCGCGACTCGCATGATCATATGTTGGGGGCGTTCTGCAATTTTGCCATCTAGGCGAAGGAGGTATGATCGCTCAAGGGTCTTGAATCCGAAGTACTGGTAGTTGAAATCTCTGTCATAGACGATGGCAGAGTTGAGTTCCTCTTCATGCTTCATGATACAGTCATATGTAGTTTTGCTGATCATGGGTGACAGTTTGTTATTTCGAGGGTTAATGTAGTGGTATAGGTCTTTGATGACGGACGAGAATTGCTTCTTCGTTTGTTTGTGAAGGTTGGATACTGCAATACGAGCGGCGAGGATTGCATAGTCGGGATGGGTGACCGTCATGTATGCAGCAGTCTCTGCGGCCTTGAGGATGTTAGCGGATCCTTGGGACGCAATTGGACGCGACAGGCCGTATTAATGGGAATGAGACATACCAAATTGTCAAGCTCTATCGTTGTGACTCCTTGATAGACACCGGAGATGACTTTTTGTGTAATGGCGGCAGCATCGATATGTTCGGGGTCAAGTCCATAACAAAGACGAGAGACACGAGCTGTGATCTTGTCGAATTGCACACGCTCTTTGCGTCCATCTAGAGAATCATAAGCAATTGTCAAGATGGCGAGAAAACTTATACATACCGCGTTTCCACACGTACATGATGGCGACGTGGTGGTGGACCTTTATGGAGGGGTTGATGAGGCGAACTTGGAGAAGATGATATTCGTGAATAGGGATGTACGGAGAAGAGCTCTTTATTGCTACTCCAAACGATCAATGGACTCAAGAGGATCGAAACCGATGTTGCTGAAGAAAATGTGGGAGTGTTGACGTGAGGGAGAGAGTGGAATGTTTTGTAGAAGAAAGTCGCGTCCAAGAAGCGCGTCAATGCTTGCATAATCGGCTCAAACCACTTTAGGACGTGTTGCCTAGCACGTGATCTCTCATCCCCTCAAGGCGGGGCTGTCTCACCAAGGTATAAAGTCACCAGTGAGAAATAGACCAGAGTTCAGCAGATGGAAAATTGTCATGGTTGGGTTGAATTTCCAAGATATCTCATGCCTCAATAGAAGAGATCAACTGATGGTTAACAGGAAAGCTCGTTAGAATTGCCGCTTGTGATCTCAATGCCTCAGTACATGCTGCTCCTCATATAGCTCTCTACATTGCAGCGCCTGGGCGCTGAAAGAATCTAACGTCGTTTCCCCTGATGTGAATTGATCTTCATAATGTACATTTCCCGCTAGAAGTCGTCATATTTGGGCCTTCCATAGGCCTGTAATCGAATCCGACTTACCGATTCCATGATCCACCACTATACAATCGTCCTCTAAAACTTCTGCTCCAAGTCCTCCGGAAGTCCTTTTGGCCTGCGAGGTTTGCATGGCACAACTGGCGGATTCACGGGCATCAACCTCTCCAGCACAGCAGCCTGTGCGTACGCCGACATGGTCGAACAAATCCAATATATCAGCATAGCGCTTGGAACTTGTAACATGAGAGGTCCAAGAGCCAAACCAACAAGTCCTATTGATCTTGTAACCCTCTTTTGCCACACGGAAGTCCCCTTGCTACTCATGACATTCAGAATGATAGCTCCGGAGAGCACGAACGGCAGGATCATCTGCGGATCCGCTGCTAGCAAGTCCGGGAACCACAGAGCTCCCTCAGTAGCAAATGAATGCTCAATTGGCAGGCCAGTCTCTGCCGTTGTATGAAGGCTTGTGGGATCCTCCGACCTAAACAGCGCTGCCGCCATTCGAAGTAGCCCTTCTTCTTTTCCACACATCTCCCGCAGCGCCTCGATAGCTGTCAGCCAGACTGGTATCTGTATTGCATGGGGCAAAGAGTTTTTCCAAGAGCCGCAGTTCAATCTCTTGTAAATCTCCCGGCTTTTCCGTCTTGTCTTCTTCACCAAAGTCGCGTGTGCCACAGCCGGACCAAGATGCCCAACCTCCCTCATAGAATCATTTTGTAATGGATTTTGCCATGCTGCCACCAAGGGTGTGAGGGCGACTTGCTTTTGGAGATTGCGTCGACTAAAGACTGAAACTGGGAGAACAATTGACGTCCGGATGGCGAGGGCGGCGAGAGGAATCGTGTAAGCCCATGGTAAGCCGGTAGCAGAGTGTAGCCCTTCGAAAACAGAGTGAGCTGCACTCACGCTGGCCTCGATAAATTGGGGTTTGGGGGAGGTATGGAACGATCTACACGAAGGGGGTAGTTGAAGAAAGATGCTCGCGATAATTGGCCTGGGCGAGAGGCGAGGTGCAAGCAAATAATGGAGCTTCGACATTGCTCATTACTTCAGGTCGTCAATTGGGCGACGAACCTAAGCTTTGCTCCAATTTGGAGCTTGAATCAGCAGGTAGATGAGTATTGAATCTCAAATCTTCCAGATGTAGAAGGTCAAAGCGGCCGCGCGATCAGGTGGAAGTTGGCACCGCGTCCACACAATGGGGACCCGACAAACCACCGAGTCTTCATCACAACATCACCATGGCGGAAGAAGTATGTATGGCGCCCGATGGCGAACCGATGATGACCTTCGGCTTCCAGGCCAACTGGACTAATTTGCTAAGGGTTCTGGCCGTCGCCTGTACGCCTCTGGTTCTAATGATCCTAATCCCGATAATCGTAAGGCGCATCGGCCGCAGTTTTGGCTCTTATCTTAGGAAGAAGAATGCTGGACGGAAGGCGCAGATATTGGAGATGGTAGAGGCCGAAGAGAAAGAGTTTCAAGAGGAAGGTGGAGAGCCAAGAGACAGTGATGAGTGGGAGAGTGTCGAGGCTCATGCGGTAGGGACGGCAAAGAATGGGGAGAAGGCTGATAAGGAGTGGGACGGGATTGTTGGATTCTTCCATCCATTCTGGTGAGTATCATATACTGCATGGGGAGTTGCACAGCTGAATTTGGTCAGTAACGCTGGCGGGGGAGGGGAGAGAGTCCTCTGGGCGGCTATCCGAGCAACGCAGAAACGTTGGCCAAATGCCAAATGCATCGTCTACACTGGGGATCACGACGTTGGCAAGCATGATATCCTCGCTAGAGTCCAGGTAATATCATATTCCTGAAGTGCGGCTACCATCTTCTAATATTCCAACAGAAACAATTCAACATCCAACTCCACCCTCCGACCATCCACTTTCTCTACCTTACCACGCGATCCTGGGTTCTTGCCTCCTCGTGGCCACGATTCACGCTCTTGGGCCAGTCGATCGGATCTCTCGTGCTCGCATGGGACGCTTTTTCCCTCCTCACACCGGACATATTCGTTGATACCATGGGTTATGCCTTTGCTCTCGGCTTCACGAAGCTCCTCTTTCAAGATGTCCCAACTGCGGCATATGTTCATTATCCAACCATATCAACCGATATGCTCGAATCTTTGGATCCCGATTCTGAGAGTGGGGACCAAGGCGTCAATGCTGGAGCTGGAGCGGGTGTGAGAGGGCTCGCCAAAAAGGCATACTGGAACTTATTCGCCTTCTTTTACACACAGGTTGGAGTTTCGATTGACATCGTAATGACAAATTCAAACTGGACACTGGATCATATCAAAGCTCTGTGGGGAGAAGAGAGACGTGAGAACCAAAAAATCAGAGCCATCTCTGTCTATCCTCCAGTCGCGGTCGAAGAGCTTGAGAGAGAAGTTGAGGTTTCAGAAGCGAGCGAGGCAAAAAGAAGCCCCATTTTGCTTTACATCGCGCAATTCAGACCCGAAAAGAATCACCAGTTGATTCTCACAGCTTTTGCCGAGTTCATGGCGTCAAAAACTCCTGCCACAAAGGACGCGAAACTCGTCTTAATTGGGAGCGTTCGTGATGATGGGGATTCGAAACGTGTATATGAGTTACGGTTACTGGCCAATGAGCTTCAGATCAAGGATAATGTTGAATTCCATCTCGACGCTTCATGGCCAGAGATTCTGGTCTGGCTTCGGCGAGCTAGTGTAGGTGTCAATGGGATGTGGAATGAGCACTTTGGCATCGGCGTGGTTGAGTATCAAGCAGCTGGCCTCATCTCTGTCGTTCATGATAGCGGTGGACCAAGGCGAGATATAGTTGTGACTGTCGATAAGCTACCTACTGGTAGATGCTTCCTTCTCCTTTTATTAACTGTGCTAATGCAGCCAGGTTTCCATGCGACTACAGCGACCCAGTTTGCCGAAGGTTTCGAGAAAGCGCTTGCCCTCCCTGTGGCGGACAAGCTGGCCATGAGGCACAGAGCTCGTTATTCCGCGAAGCGGTTCACGGAGGAGCAGTTTGCCAAAGGTTGGATCTCTGGAATGGAGATACTGGTGAGATTGCGCCAGAAGCAGGCAAAGTCGTCTTGAATACCCCATGTAGTAGAAGCAAATGAGATTATGCGTTGAGATCTCGGGTAGCATTTCTTTGTCCGTTTGCGTCGCAATTCTAAGTCCATCGGCCAATAAGCACGAGGAAATTTTAATTTAACCGAGCGAACAGTGGTGAGTGGCCGCATCATTATCAGCATTAACCTTCTTACAAATAATTATCCTGCGAAAGTCCTACTTATGCAACGCTTTGTTTGAGCTCGACTTTCGGCGTTTACTTCCCTTGGGGACGGACGACTTCTCGCCTGATTTCATTTTTAATACTTCTCGTTTGCATTTTCAATTCCGACAGGGAACTTTTTTTTATCATGGATCTGCTCGAACAAATACTCACTGTCATCCCCTGGTTGCTAGTATTGGTGAGAAGCTCATGTGCTATTGATCAATATCAATTTGACGGTCTCTAGTACTCGGCCTACTGTCTCGCCGTTGCAATATACAATGTCACTTTTCATCCCCTGGCGAAGTTCCCAGGCCCGAAACTCTGGGCTGCCTTTCATTTCGTCCAATAGTGGGTTTTCCCCGTGGCTCTCCCTTTTCTGCTTCCAGGTTGATTCAGGAGCTGCGAGCGTCGACTTCTATGTCCACATCCCCCATTGCGGAAAATGTTTGTGCGACGGGGATGAAGACTCGCATCGGCCTCTTTGATTTTATCAAGCAGCATGCTGATCCTGATGCAAAAGCTGGTATATAACCAGAGGTACGAGTTCTGACAAAATCAAAACACTACACGACCAGTACGGCGAAGTCGTCCGGATCTCCCCTCGAGCTCTTTCTTTCAACAACAGTCAAGCATGGTGGGGTAAGTGGGATGTCCGACGCTTCCGAGATTCCTCTTAGCTGACACAGCGATCAAGGCATATATGCCCATAAAAAGGGCAGGAAAGAACTGGAGAAAGATGGCGAGATCCTCTTCAGAGTCCCTGGGACCACGGCCCACATAATCGGTAAGGGCCAATGATCGAACGTCACGTATTGCAGCAGTTGACAACGTTGATAGCCGCCGACAATGAAAATCATATGCGGATGCGCAGGCTGCTCAGTCACGCTTTCTCGGAGAGCGCGCTGCGAGAGCAGGAACCCCTGATTCATCGCTACACGGACTTGTTGATCACGAGGCTCCACGACCAGATTTCGGCCCCTCTCGATGGAGAGATAGACATCACAAAGTGGATCAACTTCACCACCTTTGACATTCTGGGCGATTTGGCATTCGGAGCATCCTTTGACGCCTTGGAGACAGGGCAGTCACATTACTTCGTAACAACCATTTTTAGAAGCCTCAAAGTGGTCACCGTCCTAAGAGCCCTCGCCGCGTATCCCGTGACGAGCATAATTCTGAACGCCTTGCTCATCCGGATTCCCAACACGCCTCGACATGCTCTCGAGAAGTACACGAAGGAGTTGGTAGCGCGAAGACTCGCGAAGGAGACCGACCGCAAGGATTTTCTGAGGCACGAGGACTCTCATCGTCGCACAGGATTCTCGCTAACTTTAGCAGCTATATCACGCGCTACAACGACGAGCGGGGGATGACGTTCGAGGAGATCTGTGCCAATAGCGTTGTCCTTATCATGGCCGGCAGCGAGACGACGGCGACTCTTCTCAGCGGTCTCGTATTCTACCTTCTCACATCCCCCGAAGTTCTCAAGAAGCTCAACCGTGAAGTGCGTGAAACTTTCCAGAGCGAACACGAGATGACCTTTGCTGCCGAGGCCAAGCTGCCATATCTACAGGCCTGTCTGGAGGAAGCGCTGCGTATCTACCCCCCTCTCCCAGCCATCGTGCCTAGGATGACTGCGCCGGAAGGGAATATAGTCAACGGGGTATTTGTACCTGGGAATGTAAGTTACCTCCACTGTCAAAATGACCTGACTAACGCTCGTCTTCAGACCTCAGTAGGCGTGCACTGGCTAAGCGCAGCGCATTCTGAGCGCAATTTCAAAGACCCCGAGAAGTTCGTACCAGAGCGCTGGCTTGGCGCCGAGCGCTACGCAGAAGATGATCGCGCGGCCTCGCAACCGTTCTCGATGGGACAGCGAGGGTGTATTGGCAAGGTTCGTCGTCCTCATCATGCTTGAAACTCTCCATCCCAGACTCCGGCCAGAAGGACAGCAGCATTGACCCTTCGTGCAGAATTTCGCGTACGCTGAAATGCGATCCATGATCGTGCGCTTGCTCTGGAATTTCGATATCGAGCTGTGCGCTGGCCAGGAGGGTTGGAATAAGCAGAAGGTCTTTGTCGTTTGGGATAAAGCCCCGCTGCATGTCAGGCTCTCTGCTAGAGAGCGGCGAGGCGCCAATGAGTGAGAAGGGAAGTTTAGAAGATGAGATGAGGGAGCGCGTAATAGCCTAGTATATACTGCATAGATGAGGGTAGATAGGACCTTGTGAGCTAATTGAGAAGTACCATACTAATGGTATGGATACCAAGTGACGCCGTCCAGGGGCAGAGAGAAAGTTCTCAGCCCAAAAAGCGTTCTCCGCAGATCTATCTCTTCACAAGAGAAGTGCTCTCGAGTACGAGACATCATTTCGACGTGTGAGAAATCCAGTTCAAGTTTCAACTAATCACTTCCCCGCGGTCCTGCCCTGCCACCTCGACAGATCTCCAAACCAAGGTCTTGTCCCAGATAGCAAGGCTCCTATTCAGACCGGCACACGTAGACCGTGATCTTTATTCTACGACCATGAACGAACGACCCTATGCCTCATAAAACTAAATGAAAGTATTGAAAACCACATGTAGGGCCCAGAGGGGAACCAATACAGAAGGCTGCTATTCTGCGAGTATATAAAGGGCACTGGCGAACAGAACGTTGATTTCGCAGCACGGATATCTCTTTCGCATCCCCAGCTTGAGGAGAAGACTTGTGTTTGTCTCGCTTCTGTTGATGAGTGCGATGTGCGCGACGTGGGGGGAATGATGAGATCAGTAAATGGGATATTCGAGGCTTTGCGAAGACTCGTAGGTGACGGTAGAAACGATCGACAGCGATGATGCTTCCGACAGCGATGCTAGCTTCGACAGCGAAAGGAGCATCGACACTTGTCTCGAACAACATCACTACCGCCTCCTCCTCGCTCACGATCGAGGCTCAACAACACGCTCTCACCCTCACCATCTTTCTCTTCTACTCTATTACAGTACATGAAGGTCAAAGAGCCATCGCCGAGTCATTCCCACGGACACTCAGCCAGGCGGTGATTGTGATCAGCAGCAGTAGCACGCTGGACTATCGACACTATCGACAGCGCAAGACAGCGCTTATAGCGCGGCGATCTAGGCGGGTCGATGGTAGGACTCGGCACTGGCACCGATTTGACGGCCGGATGTGGGTAAGATCTGTGGATGTGGAGGGACGGTATTGGAGGTTTTTATGATTTGATTTGATTTGATTTGATTTGATTTGATTTGATCAGTATGAAAGAGTTGGATTAAGTGGTCGTGGATGCTGTTGGGTGAGGGAAGGAAGGGAGAGATGGGGAGATGGGCTTTGAGTTGGGGCTTGGGGCTTGGGCGTTGAGATTCGAGCTAGTGCTGGAGGGTCGAGGTATCTGGGACGGTGAGAGCGGATACTGATGATCGTACAGTATGTACAGTATGTACAGTATGCGCAGAGACTATGATTACTGCTATCTATCGTCTGTTTGTAAAATGTCCTGGATCGAGCGTGCGGTGCTGGGTTAAACCAAGAATCACCAGTGCCATGGATGTCAAGCCCTGCGGCAGATTCAGCTCAGCAGGGTGAACAATTCCGTCTGGGGGAACTCGTCCCTGATTCAGTCGGGCTTGGCCTTGGTAGCCTCTCTCTCTCTCCAGGCGGTGATTGGCGGGTTGCAGCCCATGCTGAGATTGAGAAGGGAGGAGAGAACCACCCATGCAGCTCTTTCCCAGCCACTGAAGCCCCCGCCCCCCTACTTACTTGAGGAGACGGAGGGATCCCTGCTGGTTAGACGTCACTTCTGGCAACGATGGCTGAGAACCTGCTTGAGGTGCGAGAGTATTGCTTCTGCAGATGCAGGACGGAGACGATTGAGTCTCCGCTTGCTGTGCTCCGTGCCAGCAAAGCAGGGAACTGGCTTCACGCCCGATTCAAAGAAGCGATCGAAGTCCATCGTCATGTCCGGGTAGATAGATCTCTGTCATGGCTGTGATACTGAGTGAGGAAGAGGACAGGAGAGAGAGGACGGGAGGGAAATTAAGGGGCAAGTCCCGTCCCAGATCTCGATATCCAAGCCAAGGTCTCCAAGATCTCCGGAGTCGAGTGCAACCGCAGCCACAAGCTTAATGTTTAATGTAATGTTGAATGTGAGATGCGGTAGCTCAACCCTTGCTGGAATCCCCTCAATGCCTGCTTCTAGTAATGATTGCCCAGGTGTCCGTGGAGACGTGCAAGCTGTCCCATGCGCTGTCCTTCTAGTCTCCTAGTTTCCGGTTTCCATGCAGGCAGGCAGGCGTGCAACAACAGCTCCCAAGTTGTGGCTATGGACCAGAACCTCTTCATTGATTGCTGCATTGCGGTGAACAGACGTCGGAGTGGCTCTGGCTATGTCCAAACAGACATCTTGCAAGCTGTAGCCTCAGCTCGGGTAGGTACTGTACTCTGTGGAGATCTGCTGGTTACGCCGTACCTCTCCCCTCAGACCAGCCCAGCGTAACTAATAACCCAAAACTAAACAGCTAATCCCAATTGATATTGGATCAAAGACCCTTTGATTGCGCGGTACACAGAAGACGTGGTAGCCCAGAGAGCTAATCCCTCGGTTGGACCAATCACGTTGCTAGGCTAACACCATCGTCACTTCCTCATGCGCGCTTCATCGAAAAAGCAAGCTCGCCCACTTACCTGATTTTAACCTTCCCGCCTCGCCTTTTCGCCGTCCTCAAGAAATATAACCACTCGTCTCCCTCCATCTTGCTTGTCACTCGCAACAACACACACGCGTCTGTCAACATCAACACACATCTTCACCCGAACCTTTGACTCTCTCCATATCAACACCTTCCATCCAACCGCCAAGATGAAGAACGCTGTCATCCTCGCCATCGGTGCTTTCGTCGTGTCTGCTCTCGCGCAGTCGCTCTCTGATCTCCCATCCTGCGGTGTAAGTGGCCTTTCCTCGTTCATAACCTCCACATCTCTTGTGATGGGACCCTCGAGCTCTCAATAAGCTTCCTGCCACCGCCGCAAGATCTCAATGGCACCAGCTCGTCGACTGCGACCCAGTTGAGCATGCTGTCCCTGCCTCACTCCATCTGAGAACCTCAAGGCCCCGACCCTCAATGGCAATGTTCACTAGACAATACTTCACTTTGAGGACCACCGCGCGACACATGGTTGTCTGACGAGCTTCAACGAGTGTCCTGGAAGTCGCTGGCCATTGACCATAGTTCCCTGTAGTTGAAGAGCTCTCCAAGTGGGAGGAGTACATCACAGAAGATAGGTGTTTTCGAGAAACTAAGAGCTTCTCGAGGTCAATGAGCTCCTCACCCTTTCGCAGATCTCCGAGGCGCTCAATGGGGCATCCCATCACTTCTCGACCTTCAATCAGTTCCCGAATCATTGCTAACGTTTCTTGCAGCAAACATGCATCAACAACATGCTTGGCTTGGCCCCATCCCTTGGATGCGCCGCCAATGACGCCGCCTGCTTGTGCCGTAACGTGAACTTCGCCTATGGTATTCGTGACTGCTCCAACGCCGCTTGTGGTCCTTCTGTTGCCAGCAGTGCCATCGCTTATGGTGCCTCTTACTGCGCAGGTAAGCAGCCTTACAGAATCTGGGCGACTGCACACTAACCGTCTTAAAGCTGCTACCGGAGGATCTGGAACTGGTAAGTCATCCTCCTGAATTGGAAAACATTAAACTAACCAGACTTTCAAGCCACTGCGACTGCGACTGCCACTACCGAGGTTACAAGCCCAGTTGGTACCGTCACCTCAACTGAGACTACTGGCGCTGGAGTAAGTTTCTTGTTTCAAACTACTGGCACGTTCACTAACCTGCTCAGTCCTCTGCGATCACCACATCTGCCATCGTTTCCGTTGAGACATCCGGCGGCTCTACAATCGGCTCGACCACTGTAGGCTCTACCACCATCTTCGGCATTGGCGGTGCTGGTGGATCTGGATCTGGATCTGGATCTTCTACTGGCTCTGCAGGTTCTGCTGGTTCTTCCGGCTCTGCAGGTTCCTCCACCGGATCTGCTGGTTCCTCATCTGCCATTACAACCTCCGCGATCGTTTCTGTCGAAACCTCTGGCTCCTCTACCTTCACTACCACGGTCGGATCCACTACTATCTTCGGAAATGGTGCTGCTGCGAGCGCTTCGTCTGCCTCCGCTGGTGCTGGATCGTCTGCAAGCTCTGGCTTCTCCAGCGCTTCCAATGTTGCCAGCTCTGCCCTGTCCAAGGCCAGTAGCGAGGCATCAAGTCTCAGCTCCAAGGCTTCGTCTGCTGCATCCGCTGCCACTGGCACATCATCTTCCTCATCCAGCTCATCATCCGGTGGTGCTGCCATGCAAACCGCCATGCCTGGCATGGTCGCTGCCGTCGGTCTCGCTGCTCTCCTCCTGTAATCACCCTCGATCTAGTTGGGTCTTGCGCATAGACTTCTGGACAATTTCCTTCATGCTGCATACAAAAATCGGATGGGAAAACTGGGAGGAGTGGATGTAATGGTCTAATGGAATGGGATGGTGGTTGGGCTGCGTTGGTTTCGATACCCTTGCTTTCTCTTGTGGTTATTTTGCCCTGTTAGGGTGTGCGGTTTCTTTTGCGATGCGATACTGAAGCATGTGCCGTTGACGAGCTCTTTGAAGTTTCTTCATCTCCCTTTTCTAAGTCTAGAAACGATTTGATGAATACTTCTTTGCTGAGGATAATGAGATAATACAGGCTTCCGATATGATGGATGATAAGACATGACTACCTCTCGCTGGAGGTGAAGCGATTGCGAACCTTAGCTAGATGCTTGCTGAAGCTAGTCATGAAAGACGCGACGTCAAACTACAGTCTCAATTGCATGTGAAGAAAAGTGGATGAAGTTGGTCCTGCCACCTACTGAATTCAACTAAAGTCGAGGCTGTACTAAGTAGAAGTCAAGCAAGGAGTCAATAGTCAATTAGTGAAAACAAACAAAACACGCAACACAGACGTGATCCTGATTCCGAGACCAAACGGTGACATTGTAGACCACAGGATGTCGGAGGCATCACCAAGATACTAAGTACCTACAGTACCGTACCTCTTAACATCCGAATCCAATGAAAGCCCATCTGATCCTCACCTGAACCTCATCTGACGTGCGTGGGAAAGTGTAAGAGGCCTCACCACACTGTAAGCAATTGGATAGCTGCCACGGTAAATAGGGAGGGAGGTACAGGTGGTACCGGTGGTAGGCGGGCGTTTCTTACTCAGCGGCATGCATGCATGCATGGATGGGCCGCCGTCTGTTGGTATCGGTATCTACTGGAAGGTAGACATTGGGGAAATCCCCGATACTATACTCCGTAGCAAGAGCGCACGAATAGAGTAAATCTACGTCGTTCATCGAAGCTAGGCGCGTGTCCGGGGTCCGGAGTCCGGAGTCCATACGTCGAGAAGCACTGATTGATCATGGATACAGTACGAAGGTACATACATACATACGAAGGTGGACCATCATGAGCGCGCTACTTACAGTAGACTGTAGAATGCAAGGCGTCCGCGTCGGCGGGTTCCCTGCCTGCCTGCGCTGCGTTGCCCTGCCCTGCCTGGGCTTGGCTTGGCTTGGGTTGGATGGGGTTGGATTGGATTGGAGGGGGCCGTCAGGCTGTTCCTGTTCCTGCGCCGCGCAGGGTCTTTCTTGTTTTTTGCTTTTTCTTTTTGCGAGAGTATTGAGATGGGTGCCTGTTTCCTGTTTGGGGTGTAGGGTGGGGATAGGAATAGGGGGGTTTGTTTGAAGTGGGCTGAGCTGAGTTGGGCGCTGTTTGTGGTCTAGGGAGGCTCTTGTTGTGGGTTTGATGGGATTGTGGGATGAGAGGCTGGCGAGGTTGAGGGGATGGGATGAGGAGGGATCGATTACTGTATGTAGATCACGATGAGGGTTGATTGGGAGATGAGATAAGCTGGGAGATCCGAGATCCTGCATCGTACAGTACAGTACATAGGTATGCTTTAATTATATTGCATAGGGGCCAGGGAATGTCCCTCATTTCCCCTGTTCTCCCCTTCAGACGACAGCCGACTTGGAAACCGAGTGAGGTGCAAGAGACCGGATCTGGGATAATTCCACCTTCCATCAGGAGGTATTCCGCTTCTCTTCTTCCGAGAAACCTACCGTATCCTCCAGACCTGTCTTTGGTTTTACGGGAGGCCAAGACACGGCCCGGTTAATTGATCCGTACAAGTCGACTGCGGCGCAATTTGTGTGTAACGCCTGCGTTCTTTAGCGGCTGGACGGAATGTAGACGGCGGTTGACGGCACGGGTGTCCATCGTCCTCTTCTTCAAACGTCTCCTTCGGATGGTGTTAGAGACGGCACGGGAGAATGTTATTCTCAATTCAGGAAAGAAGAAGCGCGCAAGGTGTGACCGAGGGTAGGGTACGGGAGAAAGTTGAAAATTGAAAATTGAAGGGAGAAGGAGGTAAGACAGTGAGGTTACACGGCATCGAGCCGAGGCGACTGTGGCGCTGGCGAGCGAATTGGAGATTGAGAGGCTTTCGTTGAGAGGTAAGACTCGGATCAAAGTGAGGCATTGAGACGGCGGGCAACACCATCCTGTAGTATCCGCGATGACTAGGCAATTGATATCGAAGCTCGGTCAATTTGGCCTCATTTCGAATGTGCTGTGACGTTATAATACTTAAGGAAAAGAGTACGTAGGTACGTACTGGAGGAGAGGTTGAGGTTTGCCACTTGCGCATGCGCCCAGCCCGGAAGGAAGGCTCTTTCGGAAAACCGAAACAAGATCTGCAAGTATGACTTGCAGCAAGGTTGCAGAATCTCAGTCTGGGTCACGCATCGACTGGTTCTGACATGTGAAATATCATTTCCCTCGCCCGATGTTTCAACTCCGCCCACCTTAGCTCCTCAGCTAAGACACAGCTCGTAGAGCGAGAGATGGAGGCTGCTCAAGGCCAAGGCATCGAAGCTGGAAGCCGAATCTGATACATCTGAATAAGGAAGGGTGTTGTGGCGTTGGAGAAGTGAGCGTCGTACGACTTGTGACGCGAGGATGCGAAACTGGATGGGGACGTCAAAGGAGCGGCTGAAGACGGGTTGAAGAGGATGATTTCTGATGCTGTGTGAGGTATGACATGAGGGTGTGACTGTGGGGTAAGCGACTGGATGGCTTCTGGTTCTCCTCGGAGATATGCTGTAAGCAATCTGATGACCCTGATGAACATTGAGGTGATATTGGCGAGGTCAGTCACGCATTCTTGTGGGAGAAGAGAAGGTTTTGGGAGAAGAGAAGGTACAGCTGTAAGCGCCTATGGTACGAGGGATCAGGATTAGTACGGAAAACTTCAATGGACAGCATCGAGGTCAACGTCAACATCAACGTCAACGTCAACGTCAACGCAAGAACGAGAACTAGCGGAAGCTGTTCCGAACGGGCCTTCCCGCCAGCAAGTTGCCCCTCCTGCTTTCTTTTCCCTCCACCTATCCCCGGAACCCAATGCTGAGGATCCCAATGCATTCCAAGCAGCATCAAACCTATCAAGAGCATCAAGCGACTTGGTGTCGGCGAGATGCAGAATCTGCGAGGGTCATTTGAGACACGTTGACGCATCTGCAAGTGAGGTACCCGTTTTAGAGGCGATTGCATGAACGAATTGGCTGTGCTATCACACTGCAGATTGGGGTTCGGCATTAGTGTACGGAGGGGTTACGGTGGCATCGTGAGGGGCAGCGAGACAGGTGAGGTGAAAATTCTGCTCAGAAAGGCAGAAATGAAGGTATCGTGAGGTCCAATCGTAGTGGGTCTCGTTTGTGACTTGTGGATGGAGGATGGGGGTACATGTACATGATGCAGCGTGAGTGGAAGTCAATGCATGCAGCAGACCCATTCCGTGACATGGATTGAGCGATTGGAAAGATGTGGCATCGTGAAGTCGAGTCGAGTCGACCTGGGCAGAGACGACGAGGGAAATTGTTTCCTGGCGAGCGGCGAGAGGTCGGGGACTGACTGGACAGGACGATATCGGAAGCAGGCCGTCACGGTAGATAGCCACGATGGATGCGAAATATGATGTATCAAGTGGACTCGCTCGACGTCTAGCCTATGCATTGGGAGAATGTTCTGGGCAAGGACGGGACTTGGGTTTCGAGGCTGAATGGATGAATGTATCAGCATCCGGATTGAGATGGTTTGATCGATCCGATGTTGTTTGAAGTCTGGCGTGGTGTTGTGTGGTGCGTGTGGTGTGGTGTAGTCTGGACTGTATCTCCGTCCAGTACATACTGTCCAATACTCCGTACATACAGTACATAGTACATAGTACTGTACATACATACTGCACAGCTGTGCAGATAAGCTCGCCGATAGTGTCACGAAAGGTGGCGTGTTGGTTATATCCGGATCAAGGTTCCAGGAAGCAAGGCAAGGTACCCAAGGACGGGCTACGTACGGCAACAATTGCGAATGGGTGGACTTGGACCGGAGCGAGGCCCAAGATCCCTAGAGGATTGAGAGATTGTAGGGGTGCATGGCATGGCATGGATGCATGGATGCATGGACGCTTGGATGGATGTGTCAGATTGCACTTCGCTATCGATACGATGTTCGATATGGTGGATGGATGTGGATGGATGTGGACGGCGGATGGGGATGATGGATGGCGGAAGGAATTGAGGCCGTCGGTCAGCTTGGCAGTTGGTCTTATCCCGACCCTATCCAAGTATGGCGACGAGAGATTGGAATTGCCACCCGTCGAGTGGGAAGTGGCTGTCACACGGCGCATACGGCACCTTCAGATGTCTAAGAATGCCCGCCCCCGACCAAGTCGGATTATATCGAGTAAAAGGGCAATGTCCAATACCAACAACGCAACAGAAGGAATGAACGTTCAGTTTCGGAGTCCTACTCAAAACATGGTTATGTTCCGTGTTCTCCGCATTCTTCACGGACCCCGGGTTCTGGGTCGGTGCGATGCTGTTCGTTTTTGCTTTTTCGTGGTCAGCGCGGCTATCGTGGATGGAGTACATGGCGGGCAATATCAGATATCTCTCGTCACTGATTTAACGTCGCATCGACTGGATTCCCTCCACGATTCTCCCAGCATGCATCTGAATCTGAATCTGAATCTGCAGCTGCATTTGCATTTGCAGCTGCGTCTGCGTCTGCGTCTGCGTCTGCATCTGCACCTCTCAATTGTCCTCCAGCTCTTTTTTGCAAGGCACTTGATCAATCTCTCGTGAAGCAAAGCGCCATGCCATCACCAGGTTGAACCTATCCGCCATGATCAACACACTACGCACACCACACACCACACACTATCCTCTCCACTCCCCTCCCCTCTCCTCCCCTCCTTTTCCTCTTCCCCAAACGCCACTCTCCCATCCTCACCTAGTTTGTTCTTCCCTTCGTACCCATCTCGATCCGCTGCTTCCACGCCAAGGCATGCGTAGGCTTGACGTTGAAAATAATCCCAGCTTTCTCACGTAGCCAGTATTACTGGGGGGGGGGGGGGCAGATCAACCCGCCCCTGGCCGCTGGGATTGGCTGAGCATTCGCCTGTGCTGATTGTTGAACTCGGGCGTTGCAGGCTTCAAGGCTAGTGGACGACAGGCGAGAAGATAGCGCACAGCCGAGGGTCTCCAGGCTCCAAGGCTCTAACGCAGAGCAGCGAAAGCCACTACCACTACCCACTACGAACCCCTACGAACCACTACCACCCACTACCACCCACTACCCAACCACTACCTTTACCAACTACCACAACTTTACTCTGCTTCCCATATCTCCCCACCTTACTCACCACCCAAACAAAGGACCAACTGGACCCATCCCATCCCATCCCATCCCCAACCCCATCCCCATCCTCAAACTCCACCTTCCACCTTCCACCTTCCACCTTCCACCTTCCACCTTCATCTCTGGCAAGCAGCAATTCCCCCTCCTCCCCTCACTACACAAAAAAAACACACACACACACACCATCGCCGCACAATCCAAGACTTCCTCTGCCAGCTGCGATATGTCCGTATCTTACTGACGGTTCACAAAGACCGTCCCGTAATCATTCGCTCTAGACCACTCTCACCAAACATGTCGACTCTCGCTGTCAAAATCCTCAACAATGGATCTCACGGCGATGTCGAAGACTGCCACAAGCACTCCCGCCTCGAGTCCTGGCCTCTTCTATCCAGGACCACCGGCAAACAGACCTCAACCTCCCCTCTCCGATGGGACGCCTCATTCGAGTCCCTTTCTCCATCCTCTCCAGATGCATAAAGTTCGAGAGTAAGCTATCTGCCTCCGTATTCCCACACGCTTCCTTCATCATCCCACCACTCACTATCTCACCACCGCCTTGTTCACAACGATGTGTGACTACGCCAAGTGATGGGCTCTCTCCGAACCCATTATTTGCCTTCGTCGACACTCCTCTCGTCCATCTTGTTCTCCCCTCAATCATCTCTACGTCATTTCACTATGGATACTGACACATGCAATTCAGAACCCACAAGGCACAGGTCGAACAGGACTTCATTACCGGTCGCAAGTTGATAAACCAATACGAGATCGTCAATGAGATTGGCAGAGGCGCTCACGGCAAGGTCAAATTGGGAAGAAGTCTTGAGACCGGCGATTATGTCGCTATCAAGATTGTGCAACGCTTTTCTACGAAGCGTCGACTAGGAAAGGTCACATACGACCCCGAGGGCAAGACCAAGAGAGAGATCGCTATTTTGAAGAAGATTCGCCATCCCAATGTTGTCGGTCTCCTCGAAGTCATCGACGATCCCGATCTGAAGAAGATATACATGGTGCTGGAACATGTTGAGCTTGGAGAGATTATATGGCGCAAGAAAGGCGTCCCATCGATATGCGGGTATGAACGGCGCAGAGTTGAGAAGGAGCAGAGGGGAGAGAAAGATACAGGCGAAGAGGAGAAATTCTTCAGGATGAAGCAGAGACGCAGGCAACTCAAGGACTATCAACGCGAGAAGCTCGCGAAGCTACAAAACGACGAAGGGCTACATGACTACTGGAGTCTTGAGCATGGAGAGTTTGAGGACGACGCTGACGAGACGGGGCTGGACCGACAGTTCACCCATGGGTCGACACAGAGCTTATCCCACTCTTACCGCTCCGCACTCAGATCCAATCCTGGATCCGTATCCCATTCAAGAACAGCATCACGAGCACCTTCTCGGACAAGCTCTCGTGCACACACTCCCCTGCCAACAGAGTTCGACATTCCTTCAATCGATAGCGATAATGAAGGCGAAACACCTGGTCCTCTGCCTTCAATTCCGTCCAACCATGCTTCGGCTTCGGCTCTCGAAGGCTCTTACTACGGCTCGTATCCAGATGATCCCCCTTACCGTGGTCGCTCACCAAGCATGGCTGATTCAATCATCTCGCACATGTCTTCCATCGACGACATTCCTCACGATATTTTCGAGGAAGACTACTCCTACGTACCCTGCTTTACCTTCGACCAAGCTCGTGCTGCATTCAGAGACACTGTTCTTGGCTTGGAGTACCTTCATTATGAAGGCATCGTCCATAGGGACATTAAGCCTGCCAACCTACTGTGGACTAAGGATCACCGTGTGAAGATTTCGGATTTCGGTGTGTCTTATTTTGGCAGACCTATTAGAGAAGGCGAGACAGAAGAGAACATCTCGGAAGCCGATGCCACGGATTTTGATGATGATCTTGAGCTTGCAAAGACCGTCGGAACCCCAGCTTTCTTTGCTCCGGAACTCTGCTACACTGACCTGGACGTTGAGCAACCTAAGGTTACCGAACAAATCGATGTGTGGTCGCTGGGTGTCACTCTCTACTGCCTCATCTTTGCCCGCCTTCCATTCCTGGCCGATGATGAGTTTCAACTATTCCGATGCATCGCAAAGAATGATGTATACATTCCTAGGCGGCGCTTGAAGGCTGTCGACCCTGCATGCTTATCCTCAGCACCAAGGACAAGCAAACGCATTGTCCCATCGACTGGTCCATATAGAGATGAAGGAGAACTTGCGTTTGAGGACATTGATGACGAATTATACGATCTTCTCAGGAGGATGCTTGTGAAAGACCCCACCGAGAGAATTAAGTTGAGGGAGGTCAAGCGCCATCCGTGGGTCATTCGGGGCATTGACAATATCCTCGGATGGATCGACGACTCGGATCCTTCACGAAAGACTGGCGGTCAGAGAATCCAGGTTGATATCCGCGAATTAGAAGCGGCTGTCGTTCCAATTTCTATCCTTGATCGAGCTCGTTCTATGGTTAAGAAAGGGCTCAATAAGATCATCAGCACTACCAGGAGTGAGACGAGGGCCGAAGGCTCTCGTAGAAGAGCTGTGAGCAACGCTACCAGTTCTGGAACGGAGAGCTATCCTCAACCTCCTCTGACGCCTATGCTTCGAGATAGTCGAAGGGCAAGTCTCCGAGGCGATGAATCTTACTTTGCCTCTGCTGTCGATCTCAACGAGCGGCACCGGGAGCCTTACGAGCACCCTCTTGCGCAAAGTTTGACAGCTAGCCCAGCGGCGTCTACTATCAAGGGTTCTTTTGCTGATGAGCTTTCTCACCCGCAATCCAATTCGGTAGGAGCCACTCCCCATCCTGTCGGGTCGGGGTCGTCGGCAGAATTTGATAAAAGACCAGGTCCGCCAGATCGTACCGTCTCGGCGGCCGCGTCTGTTCACACGGTTATCAACAGGGGTCACTCGCACTCTCGCTCTATGACCACCCCTCCCACAGCAGCACACGAGGAACTACCTAACACATCAGGACCTTTCACGGATCACAACGGCCATGTGTTCGGAGGCCACCTCTGGCAGGGGAAAGGCAATGGATGGGAGTTCATGGCGGAGATCGATGAAGTGGGGGCATTTCGAGCAAAGTCGGTTGATCGGGGATTGTTCGAGGCAGAAGATAAGCATGCCGAGCCGACCACTGGAATGTGCAACGCGGTCGCCCCTGGCAAGCTGCAGCAACCAAGCATCCTTCATCATCCACGACCGTCACGATCTGCTGAAACCAGTCCTACTGCTGTCCTTTACGACAAACCACTCGCGTCGCCGTTGTTCTTTCAACCGTACATGGTCCAGGCGCATCAGATGGCCCAGTCGTCCTCAACTCCAAATGTAATGCACACGGCCTACGCGGCATCGAATCTCGAAGAGCGACCTTCGACTGCTAGTCGTACTCCTGAAGGCAAGACCCCTTTACCTCGAAAGTATGGAACTAGTACACCTGAAACATTCGAGCGTGCTCAAACCCTGCTTGAGCGGAAGAAGAAGTTAGAAGCGGAGGCGGTTCAGCGAGGGAAGGATCAATCATTGATGCATGGAAGCGAGACTCAATCAGATCACTGCCCGCTGTCTCCGGACGACGAGATATTTATTCAGAAGGAAGAAGTTGCGAAACGCGAACGGTCGGCTAGTTCCATCAACTCTACAAGTGCAAGCACATCACATGTTACGTCTCCAATCGACTTCACGTCTCCAATATCTTCGCTGAACCTGGGATCATCAGAGCAGATTTTCACTTCGGTTCCATCACTCCCAGCTCTCATCTCCAGTGCCTCGTCTGACTGTCCTGACCCTGAAGGCGACTTTCTTGGACGGCCAGGCTTTGTACAAGTTACGGATACGGTCCTGAGTTCTGCCACCACACCAGAGACGACCACCCCACCACTCCTCTCGAAGGACTCCACTGGCGACGAGACTGAAACCCAAAGGGGTACGAACGATGACGATACGATTCCTATTCCTCTCGATAGGGAGGATGAAGAGGGGTATAATGGTGATGGCGACACTACTCTCCCGATGGAGGATGGCGACTCGGACAGTGACGAAGGTCTTACCATGACACGAAGCAGGCCGAAGAAGAAACTTCAACTTGGGTCAACAGCAATGGCACGACGAGGGACCAATGCTAGCGTAGGCAGTACGGAAACAGCGAAGAAGGTTGTAATGGACAGCTGAATTTCCTTGATCATCAAAAGAAAAGGTTCGGGATATTTTCGAGGCATATGGAGGTCGTTTATTCATTCACATTGGCAATAGCATAGGGTAGTATCATGAGGATGGCTGCATGATGAATGGTTGGCATGGGATGAATGGACGATGGGGTTTTACGAAAGAATGCATCATTGGCGCATGGATCAAGCAAATAATGGAGTTGGAGGGCTGGATATCCGGACTCTCAAATCAATCTTTCAAGCGAAGGCGTTGGAGGAATTGTACGAATCATAGGCTTTGCAAAGGTCGGGGAAGGGTGGATGGGCGGAGAGAGACATCGTGTAGCATAGGTTGAAACTTGCACATCAAGAGATGATTTTCCGATGAAATATCTCGGCACTTTAGTTATATATGAAAGACCATGTTGAACCTCCTATCCTCTAGAGAAACCCGCCCGGTTTCCACCCGTGATTTGCTTAGTCGTCAATTGTCGTCAATTAGTCGTCGCATCGACTACTACAATATCCGCGCCAACCTTAAACCAGCACATATCTCGACAGCGGATGCTCGCGTGCACGCCACGCTTCCACTTTCCATTTTCATCTCCATTTTCTTCCCCATCCAGCCAACAAAGTCGTACTAGCGCTTCATGTAAGCAGACAAAGAAAAGAGGCGCGCGACACTCGTGAACGGATGCAGTATCTGGCGGACGTAGCGCAGATCGATGTTTGCGGTTTTGGTTTGTGGTTTTGGTTTGTGGTTTGTGGTTTGTGGTTGAGTAGTGCGTCTGGGTTTTGAGCGTGGGCGGAGCTTGCCAGGGAGGTTTGCGTGGTGGGGATTGTTAGATTTGGGGGTGGGGGGTTGTATGGAAGAGGACGATTCTGAGTAGGCTGGATGCTTGCAAGTTCGAGAGTTTCAGATGGCTAGCTGGCTAGCTGGGTTTTAGGAATGCTGGGGGAGAGGGGGGCGACTAGATGACGCTCGATGCGGAGATCAGGTATATTTCTTGCATTTGTCGCGGGCTAAAGTCCTTCGCTTTCTTTCCCAGGAATTTCGCGAACGCTGGGGAAAGGACGAGGTGTTGTCGACATATGGGGTGGGGACTTGTTCTTAGGGAATCGGATTCGGAAAGGGGTGCTTTGATTTAGGGAGGCCTCTCTGCGTGTGGTGATTCATGAGTTCGATGGCGACGTTGGATGGAAGTGCTGCAAACGGGACTGATCTCTTTCTGGAATAGACTTTGCACTTGGTAGAGAACTACTGACGAGAAAATTGGAGGTAACAGAATACGATCAGATGCTGCAGGTTAGCCATTTTGAAACGAGATTGCTGATCAGAACAGTCAAATGCATACATATATCATATCTATCTCGACGCGCCATGTAAATGCCCTCTGATCATAATTCGTTTATCATTTCCCATCGCTGTCGCCATGTACATGCCCAGCACCAGTCCGAAACCTCAAGAAACCTCAAGTAAACTTGAACCCCCTATTTGGATCCCATGTCCCACCCTGCCCTGGCCACTGGCCGGGACTTTGATTTTGGCCTTGCTGTAGCTGTCCTTGGCCATTTGGCCCCTGTCCTTGATTAGGTTGCGGTGATATCCCTCCAAATTTTATTCCCATGTCTGGATTCCAAGTAGTTGGCATAATAGGCGGACTCTGTATAGGAGCGACTGGTGCTCGAGTTGGTAATGGCGCATGCATGGGCTGCTCCTGCTGTTGGTAGGCTTGTGGTGTATGAGAAGCTGAAGATGGGGTGTTGTAGGTCCGGAGTTTTTGTTGTTGGAAAGTTTCGTTGCTCGGGGACTGTAGGGATAGGTGAGAGAGAGGTGGAAGAGAGAGTTCGCTATATCTTATTAACAATGCACTTTGCATCAAGGCATGAGACTTACTTCTCCATTCTTATGGCCTCTTCCCTCCTCTCATATTTGAACGCCTTGCAGCCATCCCGAAACCTTCCCACAATTTTGGCTAAGTCATTATAGAACTTCCTCCCGACCTCTAGATTGCTCACGATTTCCTTGTACTTGAAGTACGCATTCTCGAGCTTCTGCAGTGCTTGCTCTCGTTCTCTCAAACTCGAGTCTCCTTTTCTCGCCGCTACGAAAGAGGCATTTGCGCTCTCTAGTTGTGTCGTCAATCGATCCTGCTCCTCAGCCTCTGATTTCAAACCACTAAGATCTGCGTCATATTTTTGAAGTCGCTGCTCGAAGAATGACTCAAAATTTGCAGCCACCACGGTTTGCTGTGGGAATTCGCGTTCCAGTCGAGCAGTCTCAGCGAGAATGCTGGTATTGATATCGTCTTTCTTCGCTTTTTCCCTCAATGCCTCGATTTTCCTTCTTCTCCTGGACTCGAGGCGACTGACTTCATTGAGACTATTTCGCAACCGAGACACCTCTCCTTCGAGCTTTGGAGGAATAGCAACTCTACGGCTGCTCGGAACAAAACTTCCTATCTCCCTATCAGAGCCCGAAAGTATGCGTAGAATTTCTTCGCATTCGCGGAACTTTGTCTTCACAAGCTCGTCGCTGTTCGCTGCGCTTTTAAGATACCCGTCTATCTCTCCAACTTGGGCGTAGAGCTTTGGAGCAGCGGTCTTTGAATCTGCTCGGTTCCATCTATCGGTTCCATATTTCAGAAGTAGTCGCTCGTTCTCGGAAGCTTCGGCGTCCAGGAGCTCCTTTCCCTCCGCGAATATCGCATCATCGGAGGCTTTTAGCTTTGTGGTGTCCACAAACGACCTTTGGAGTCTAGAAAGCGCATCTGCTTGACGAATTTCTTCCGCATGGGAGGTGACACTCGGTGGTAATCCCAGAGGCTTTTCAAGCGCCTGCAGAGAGCCGGGGAGATTTAGAGACTGGAGGGTATCGTGTATTTTTGTTGTCAAGATCTCAAGCTCTTCGATTATGTTGGTATTAACGAGTCGGTCTCGTCTCTCTTCGTAGATACTAGCAGCAACATGAACAGCGAAGGGTACAAGTTTAGCAAATAGCGGAGGTCCAAATTCCTTGTGATCTCCGATGAACTCCGAAGGATTAGCTATCTCTTTCGGCACATTTGGCTTAGCCATGCCTACGCGATCGAGGGTCCTGAGCTCTGACTTCGGCGGAACGGGATCTGCATCGTCAGTCACTGTCTGTGTTGAGAGAGTCCATGACTTACTGAGGTAGATCAGGTCATTGTCCTTCTCAGCTCTCTTCAAATCTTCCGTCACCTTGTTCTTCAGTCCATTGAGATCCCCAAGTACTAATTTATTGAGATATTTTGCTTCTTTTAAGCCCTCGTTGACACAAGCTATGCTGTCTCTTAATCGCGCAACTTCTTCTCCGTACTTGCGCTTCTCTAAACAGTCACAGGCTTGTCTATATTGTGCAGCTGCTGCAAAATGATGGTGCTTTGCAGTCATATGATGAATCCAGTCTGAAGGTATAGCATCACTCTTCACTCCCCAGTCTCCAGCCTCACCGTAGAAATCAGAGACTTTTGCAGCAAGCTTTGCGATAATACTATCTCTCAGTCCATCCATAACAGCCTTCCGCCAGAAGCATTCTTGACCCTGCGCAAGCAATAATAGTTGTAGAGATTCGAGAGTAGAGGCATCCATATCTTCGGGGGGCGCAGACCGCATTTCGGGGACGACATCGACATTCAAATGTTGAAGTACTCCTGCCGCAGCGCAGAAATAATTGCTTGCCGTTCTTAATCCTTCTGTAGTGCTTAAATTTGTAGCAAGCGCCAATTGAGAGTAGAGGGCGGCAAGGTTGTAGAGGACATTTGCGAGTTCGAACTTGAGGTTGTTTTGAGACATCGGTCGTTCCTTGTTGTACCCAAGAGCAGGATACCAGGTGAAATCCACCCCAATCTGCCAACTATCAGCCCAGTGCCCGATGAGCATGTCGGAGAACATACGTCTATGGGAAATTTACCCCCCATCCACTGAAGTTGCCCCGCATATGCTGATATCTTCCTGATACCACTTGGATGCGGCTCTCTTATGTTCACTGCATCCCGCCGCAGAGCATCTACGACCTCCAAATCCTGCTTGAACATATCTGGATGTTGATCATATTTGCTGGAGATGTATTGCTTGATTGCAGCCGACAGCGCAAGGCTGTTCGTTTTTCGAAATAGTAGGGACAGAACATTGCTGCTGCAGGGTAAGCTTCTGTCTGGCAGAAGAGCAGGACTTTGGGTTCTGAAACTTACGAGTCCATGGCTGATCCAGCAAGCCGTGTCTATACGGTAAGTGGTTTTAACTGTTGTTTACGCGTTCGTGGATGCTTTCCGTGTTTCTGCGATGATTTCCGATGACTTCATAGTGATGCCTGGCGGACTAAGGCAAGACATAAGTAGTAAACTACTTTGATTGGCACCAATCCAATTTGCCCCCCTGAATCGCATTGTCAACCTGGGTTCTGTATTGCAAACAGATCACGGTATGGAAAGGCGCGCTTTCACTCAAAACTTTTCGCTATTGTCTGGCAAGAAATATTATAAACTTGTTGGTCTCCTTTTGATCCTCGCGGACGTCCCCTGTGCTGCTTCTCCACTCGAACGGCCGATGTCAGCCTGTTCTTCATCCATAGCTGATCGTGCGCAACCCCCATTTCCCTTATCGTCCGAGATACTCCCTTGATGGTGATGCAATACTCGACTTCATTCTGTTTCACCAGACGGGATATTTTGTAGTCAAGATCTGTCCTTCGAGGAGCCAAGTGTAGGACAGCAACTGCCGGCTGCCATTTGGCATCAAACGGCTCGCGGACATCGGCATGGCCTTGAGAGAATCTCCCTATCGAATCCAATGTTGTAGCTGGAGGACCGTCTCTTTCCGCTAAGGTCAACGGCTTTATGAAGCAAAAACCTCCCTCGGCGGGGTCCAGTCTCCTCCAATTTGAAGGACGTTGCACCAACACCAACCCAACACGCTGGGAGCAACATCCCTCTATCAGATGGCCTTTATGTACTATATCTATTGGCTATACTCTCTCGTTGGTAGTAATTTGTCATTTCCACTCCCTTTCATATAGCGGTGGATTCCCGTTTGTATCTTCAACTCCGTTTGAAGAAGGCTCCCTACAGATATTTAGTCAGCAGAAGGTATGCTCGATGAGTGCCAATTTCAACGTCTCCCGTGCAAAGCGAGCAAGGAACCTGTAGAGTAGCACTGATACTCCATGGGGATACTTGGTATCTCATCTCCTTCGAATGCTCTCCCTATCCAGCATTCGAGATTCCTTTTCTGATCATTTGGCTCACCGCTGAAGTTCGTCCACAAAAGCAAGAACATCAGTCGTTGCTGCCCTGATCACATTATACCTTCGCGTTTTGTTTCCCATCTTTCTCAAGCTTCGAATTTCCTTCGACCCCTCTGCAACACTCTTTTCGTCCGAAATCTCTCCTCTCTATTGGGCGCCATCCACTCATTATGGCCGCATCAATGACCTCAAAACCCAAGGTTCTCCTTTCTCGAAGCCTATTTGCCCGCGTCGTCTTCCTCACAGTCTTTTGTTTGATCTTCTTCATCGTCACTCTGCGACCAACAACAAGCCATGTTCGGAGAATCACAAATAAACTGGACCATGTGCAGAACGTTCAGGAGCTCTCCATCTCCCCAGATTGCTCAATTAATGCAACACATCTGCAGTCATTACAACACAAGTACGACCTTACTGATCGAATCGAGTATGGACGACGATACATTCGATTCCACCGACAAGACATTCAGCGAAAAGCTTTGACTGTGGTCAATGAGGATCTTTTCCCTACAGCATTTGATGCCGTCGATATTCAAAATCCTCCTGTTTCCACGACCTGCCTCAAGCCCCTCGAGATCTCGGTACCCAGATCACCATATCCGAGAACAGTCGACGCGTCAGACTTACTTTTTGGTATCTCAACTACCTATGGTCGAGTCAACGATCCCAGGACTAGCCCGCTTAAGGAATGGGCACATTGGTTGACAGATGGGAAGGGCAAGTCCAACGGTGCGGGGTTAATTCTTCGTCTGGTCGGTGCCTCAGAGTCCGAGCTCGAGGATACGCGGAGAACGATGAATTCAATGGGGATAGACGTGAAAGTCTACCCTTCAAACAGTGCTACTCACATGGCACAACGCTACCTTTCCCTTCTTCCTGCCCTTTATAACGACCCCTCTCGCAAGCATCGCAAATGGCTGGTGATGTGCGACGATGACACTTTCTTCCCCTCCATGCATGCTCTGCTAAACCGACTGTCTACTTTTGACTACCGCGCTGATCTCTACATTGGTACACTCTCCGAAGACATCAACAACATTCAACGTCACGGCTCGCAAGCCTTTGGCGGCGCAGGTGTCTTCTTCTCGCTCCACATGGCTTCCGTCATTACCAAGCTCCATGATTCATGTAGCACCGACCAGAAGCTTCAAGAGTCGAACACAGGCTGGGGGCCACAGGGCGACATCTTGCTGCGAAAGTGCATCTACGAAAACACTGAGATTCGTCTGACGATGCTGCGTGATCTCCACCAACTCGATCTTCAAGGTGATCCATCAGGGTTCTACGAGGCTGGCCTCGAACCTCTCTCGCTTCATCACTTCAAGGGCGGTTCCTGGCATTGGGCGAAGCCGTACGAAGGTGCACAGATTGTGCATGGATGTGGAGAGGCATGCTATCTGCAGAGATTCGTAACGACTGACGACTTCATCATTAGCAATGGTTACAGTATCGCTTATTACCCTTATGGGATTCAATTCGACGTCAACCAGATGGAACGCACATTCTCAGCGGCTCCAGATGACTTTGGATGGAACCTCGACTTCATGCTCGGTCCACAGAGAGGAAGCCTGGTAGAGACGGGTAGGAAGGTGGCGTGGGAGTTGCAAGAGTCTACCATCCAAGCCGATGGCTCCATACGGCAAACATATATTCGAAAGGCGAATGATCATCGATGGACTGAGAGCCCTGGTGGAAAGCAAATGTTCGAAAGGGATGGAATCATGGAGTTGACCTGGTATTCTTGAGACGATTGTGATGGTTTGTTTGTCAACTCTTGGGCACTTCGAAATACATGGCTTCTTGCATACATATCTTGGCTTGCATTGCTGGGTTTGGATTTGTACTTCACGGGCCGGTTCCATGATACCACGATTTGGGGTCGAGCTTCAGTGCTCGTACGCTCACGAATGATCGGCGTAAGGTACTCACTGGCGTTGGGGTTTGCTCACCTTCATGAATATAGAATAGATGGCACATTCATACATGGCTGGGATTAGAATGGCTAAGAAAGCGTTGTGGAATAGATGTTGCTCAATCAATGGGACCATATTTTCGATCTGTCACCGACTTGGTTGCTGGTGTAAAGCTGCTATGCCATGGCATGATTCGAGTTTAACGAAGCAAGTGCTTCCTGCTGAGTTCCGCGCTTCAAGATCTAAATATGTGCGCCACAGTTTCCAATTCCATAGGTTAAAATGCGTTCCTCGCTTTGATCATAGTTCCTTCTTAACTACTTGGAGTTTCCGTTCCACATACCTCAACTCTGGTACAACCTCGGCAAATATAAAGGGGTTACTGTACAATCATAAGCCGTCTTACCGAGTTCCATTTATATCGTAATCACTCCAATACAGAAATCGAATAATCCAAATCATCTCGTAATTGCTCCTCAAACGAAGTCTCTTCAGAATAATATCACATGACCCATCAATGTCCTTATCTAATCGCCAGACCACCCCTGGAGTTGCTATTCCTCAATGCGTTACTCTCAACCATCACCTCGCTTACGAGTGCCTTCACCCAGCCCAGTCACGTATCCACACTGTTTGGCACACAACAGGAAGAATGTTCAAAGCTCGGAGGTTCTTTAACACGGATACTGTGAATCTGGTGCTGTACTGAGCACAATACCGTAGAACTGTACCTCTCAAGTCGCTCGTTCTCGACAGATACCGGTGTGTTGGAAGACCGCTACCCCCTCCCTCCCCCCACTTTCCACCATAAGGGAGGAGGCGAGTATCTTTCGGTGATTGGTAGCGACTGGGGCAGTTGAGGCTGAATGATGGGTAAGCCAAACCTAAGCATGATCTGGATCCGAAGCAGCGCAGCACCTTTTACCTCGGGACCTTAGTCCGTGGGGATTTTAATATTTCTAGACTTTGAAGGTGCAGTGGCTGATAATTTTAAAAGGCTTTTCTTCGATGAAGATCTCCGCAGCACTCTGCTTCGGGTATGTAAGCCTGAGCGTCTCTAGCGCACTGCCAGATGTACTTTCTTCAACCTTAAAGGCTGGGGGAGCGGTGGCTTGCGAGAGTAGGGCTTGTAGTCAGATTGGGATTGAGCTTTTGGAGAGAGGTGTACGTCGTCTATTTCTTGCCCAGTATAGAGAGTCTTGAAGGGAAGAATAGACTGATCATGTGTAGGGAAATGCTGCTGATGCGCTTGTTGGAACGACGTTGTGTGTAGGTGTTATTGGTAAGTCTGATATCTTGAATTAGGATGAGGTTGAGTGCTGGTTGCTGATTTGTCCAGGCATGCAGCATAGCGGGATTGGAGGGGGAGGATTTATGTTAGTGAGAGACTCCGAGGGGAAGTATGAATCTGTTGGTACGCGAGCCTGTTGCATGCTTTTCAGGATAATATTGACTTGTTGACAGACTTCCGGGAAACTGCGCCAGCTGCGGCGTCCGAAGATATGTATCAGGGGAATTGGATGGGTAGTGTTACCAGTGGGCTTGCAAGTGGAATTCCTGGGGATGTGAAGGGATTGGAATATTTGCATAACAAATACGGCGTAGGTCAGAGAGGCGAGGGTCGAAATATAGGTATTGACTTTTGAAGGTGCTTCCCTGGAGAGCAGTCGTCAATCCTGCTGTTCATGTTGCTAGGAATGGATTTCTAGGTATGTCTCACGTGATGCAGACCAGAGGGCCTTTGCTGATGGAGTCAACAGTGACTGAGGATCTTGTTCGATATATGCACGACGCCCAATTTTGGGCAAATTCAAGTTTCTTAACTGAAGATCCTGACTTCGCTGTGGACTTTGCACCAAATGGTAGGATGAAAGGACTTAATGAGGCACTTGGTGAGACATGGCTGATGAAGCTAGGCACTCTTCTCGGATTGAATGAATTGATGACAAGAAAGAGATATGGAGAGTGAGTAATCGATGGTGCTATTGTAGTTGATGTTGATTGTTTGCAGTACACTCGAGCAAATCGCAGAGCATGGCTCTAAAGCATTCTACGAGGGAGCGATAGGTATGTTCCCTACTATGGAGCGAAATCCATTCTGACGAGTCTAGCGAATTACACTGTCAATGCTGTACAGGCAGCAAACGGCACAATGACACTAGAAGACCTAAACAACTATCAAGTTTCAATCCGCAAACCTATCGACATCACGTACAGAGGCTACAAACTCTACTCAACTGGCGCGCCCTCCGGTGGATCCGTGGCATTGAGCATCCTGAAGACTATTGAAGGATACGACATGAGCGATTTATCAATGCTCAATCTTAGCACACATCGACTTGATGAAGCCATGCGTTTCTCTTACGGTGCTCGGGTTGAACTAGGAGACCCTGATTTCTTCAATTACATGGATGACTTTGAGGCAGCGATGTTGAAACCGAAAACTGCAGAAGACATCAGAAGGAGGATCTTGGATGATAGAACGCAGGATCCCAAGGCTTACGATCCCAAGGGGTATAAGCAGCCAGAAAATCACGGGACGAGTCACATTGTTGCTGCTGATGCCAGTGGGATGACAGTTACGCTGACGAGTACTGTTAACTTGCTTTTCGGGTCCAGACTCGTGGTGCCAGAGACTGGTATATCTTCTCTGTCATGAATTCGGCTACATTACTAACACGACATAGGGGTAATTATGAACAACGAAATGAATGATTTCTCCATCCCCGGCAGAACCAACGAATTCGGATACGTTCCCTCCCCCATAAACTACATCCGTCCCAACAAACGACCCCTCTCCTCCATAACACCCATCGTCGTCGAGCATCCAAACGGAACCCTCTACATCTCCATAGGTGCTGCGGGCGGTTCGAGGATCATTACGTCAACTGTTCAAGCTCTGTGGCACGTTTTAGACCATAATATGACGTTACGCGAAGCGTTGAAGGAGCCCAGGATTCATGATCAATTGCTCCCGGATGTAACATCCTTTGAGACTTCGTTTGATGTCGGCACCGTGGAGAGTATGAAGGAGAGAAAACATAATGTGGTCTGGGTGGGGGAGCATCAGAGTGCCGTGCAGGGGGTTAGGATGTTCGCGGATGGGAGCTTTGAGGCGGCGAGTGAGCCGAGACAGCTTGATAGTGGAGGATTGGTGTTATAGACGTGCGAAGATGTCATATATATATACATACAAATATACCAAGTAGAGTAGATATATTGGATAATCATCAGACGTTGCGTCTACCCCGCGAAGCTACCCAAGCAACTAAACGCTGGATAGTGGCCATGGGCAAGCTCCAAGGGGTGACCTCCACTTCATGACTGCTGCTAGTCTTCACATAATCTTGTCTTCTTTCATGTTAATTATGCACCGTCTAATTACAGTGATCCTTTCTCTTCCAGCAAATACCACGTGTTGAAGCCAGCATCTAATCACATCTCAATCTCTTGATTCAAGGACGTCACTAGGTCACAATGTCAACAAGACCAACGAGTCTCAATCTCTAGTAGTATAGACTCTCCGCGAGGCGTGGTGATGAGAAAGGAACTCAAACTCTTCTACAAAACATGCATTTTGAGGAAATATTCAATTCCCTGGTCGAGCAAGCCATTGAGCGGTGCCAAAATATGGAAGCAAAGGATGGTAACAGCGTGATTTGTATGACTGAAGCACAAGATGTTGATAACATTACAGACGGGTGACGTCTTGCGTCTTCTATTCACTACAGGTTTCCGTCCCCGCTTGGTGCTAGATTCTGTTCTGGAAAGCCCTTGACAGTCAGTACACGACTATATGTACTCCTCCGATGTATGCATTGATCCCTCAAAAAGACAGGGCAAGTTCTTCAGCCACCAAGGATGCCTTGTTTGCTTCTGGTTGGAAATGTGACTTCCTGTTTATACCATTTCTGCTGGCTCAAGGCCCTCCTTGCATCCTCGATCTCATTTTGTACATACAGCTGCTATTTCTACTATGTAGCTCCTCGCTGTTAGCGATGTAGCTCGCTCTCTGGTTTTTAAGAATCAATTACGAGCCCCTTGAGCTCGTCGAAGAGTCCGTTCATAGTCGTGCTACTGAATGGAGGGCCGGCCTAAATTTTCTCATTCTCAAACCCTCGAGACGGTAGAGGCTCCTGAGTTTGCCCACGCTTCTTGAAACTGTGTCACTGTCTCACTGGTGCGAAGCGTTGCTTTCAAACGATGCGAAATCTCACCGTAGTTCGAAAATCAATAATCTAAAAAGGCCTTTCTTCACGGACTTGGCAAGCCAATATCAGCAATGAAAAGATTATTCGCATCAACTAGAAGCAGTGTGATACCAGTGACACAGTGTCAAGGAGCGTGAGCAAGCTCAGAGGCGCCTCGACGAGAAACAAAAATAAGTATAATCAATGGTTCCACTGTCGTGGGATTTCAGAGATTAAACTGAAAAGAACAGATACTACACTTGATCTAAGCCATTAGGCAACTGGAAGCGAATTAGCAAAGGAAGTTTTTGAGGGTGATGAGGAGGACTGACAGAGAGCTGGAGAAGAAAAAAAAGGGTCGAAGGACAGCGGAGAGGTGAGCTTATATATGAAACCAGGAAATTTTTGAACGACGCTAGTGCAGTGCAGTGAATAATGGAGTTTGTGCCATTTGCTCAAATAGCTCAATTGAGCTCTAACCTACGGCTGTGCGGCCGCAATCCCGATCGGGATGAGGACCTCACTCCCTCAAATCCCTTCCATTCATACAGCGACTATTTGCCTGGTCCTACTATCTAAAGATTGCAGCATGAAGATCGCAGTCTTCTCAGCTCTCTTTGCGTATTGGCTTCGATCAAGTGCAGTGGCTATTCTTTTCTGTTTAATTGTTGAACTTCCTCGATAGGAGAAATATTAATGAACCGTCCACGAAAGTTCATGGCCGGGAACACAGGTTGGAACCAAATCAGGAGAATACCAAGAATTTCATTCCATTTAAAATCTGGTGGCTTTACTATTCTCTTTTTGTATTGATCGATGTTTATGTTTCGGTGTTTGAGATGTGATAAGATCATTATCAATCACCGAGTTGGTCGGTTCATATGGAGGTTTTATTAAGAACGGAAGCTTCTCGTTGCAAGAGAGCGCCCGGTTTGAGCTTCAGAGCTGGAAAGAAGTTTCTCGAGTTTCTAAATTCTATGTCGTGCATCAGCGGGGTATATTTCTAGTTTCAACACTCCAACCAGTCTGTGTCTCAATGACAGGAGTCTCTTCCAAGCGTGGCCTTCAAATCTCCAGTCAGCCAGTTCCAATCCTACGGCTCTGGTACCCCCCCTCTCTGAACCAATTTCCTCATCTCGTCTTGGTATAGCGCCAGCTCGACAGCCCTCCTGATTCCCTCATCCACTCCTACCGACGGCTCATAGCCCAGCCTCTTCCTCGCCTTCTCAATCGAAAACCAAGTACCCTTATCAAGCGCCAAAATATCTTTCCTCGTCACATCAGGTTTCTTCGTCCCGAATGTGAAGATGAGATACAGCCACTCAGTAATGCCGACCGTGGAAAGAACTAAATTTGTCGATACAACCCTGATGTCTTTTTTTTCGGACCGATCTCCAGCCATAACCCACACCTTTCGCGCGAAGTCGTAGAATTTTAGCGGTTGCCCATCCGTGATGAAAAATGCTTCACCGTCAACCTTCTGCTCACGGCCACTGAGTAGTGCCTTTGAAGACAGGATATGTGCGTCAACAGCATTCCCCACATAGACATGTTCGAAAACTTTCTCGTTCGGACCAATTTGCAGTGTCGCTTGTCCTTTCCGCTTCAAATCGAGGGTACTGGGAATTAAGTATGGATCGCCTTCGCCATAGATGAGTGGGAGGCGCAAGCATATTGTCTTTAGATTAGCAGAGTTGGCTTCAAGAACCAACGCATCTGCGATCCCCTTCGCTTTTTGGTATGCTGTCCCCTTTGACGACGCGGAAAATACCTTGGCAGATTCTTCTGTCAGCATGCTATTTGTCGGCGAAAGCATGACGGCCGATTCTGAAGATGTGAAGACGAGCGCCTCAACGAACGGACTTTTGGCAGCACATTTCAGCAGCACCTCAGTCCCGACTACAATGGTTTTGTGAATTTCCGCGGGGCTAGCAGTGGCCTGTGGCGAACAGCAGTGGAAGATGACTCTGGGCTGTATTTTGAATAGGAGTGCTTTCATGCGGCTTTCGTTCGTAATGTCTCCTGCAAAATATCCCGCTCCTTCATGTTGATTCGAGTCAGGCGTCCGACTGACGACAGAGACAGAGGAACATGCTGGATCTTGAAGCAAAGCGCTGACGAGATTGGAACCTAGAAATCTATTTTCTTAGCTAGAGAATTCAAATCGAGGCTAGAGCGAAAGATCATACCCACAACCTCCTATTACAAGAACGGCGCCCAATGCCGGAAATTGAGGAGACTCTATTCCAGGTTCCTCCATGGGCAACAAAAGTATAGGCGAACAAACTCTTCAGCCATTATTCCTCTAGAATCTAGGAAACACCGTTCTTTTGTATGCTTCCAAAAAAGCCCCCAAGGCTGATAACATCTCGTGGAGGATCCAGGATGCTGCCGTGATTATGCTGTGCCGCAAGAGATAACTTTAGTGATCTCACCTCAGCGCAGGGACCCGACGCAATAAGCTTGAATCTCAGGTGTCTGATAGGGCAGCGAAACCGAGCGAGTGCCCTTACAACACCCAAATCCGGGTTCTTCATCTCAAACATTCGCGACTTGACAGGGCTACGAGCAGCGATATTCGTTCCTAGGAATTGTGGTGGAAATCGCCGACTTCTACGAGCTAGGCCGTGCTGACACGAGGTCTGTGAGGTACATATTTACACCAATCATTCCCTGGCGATTGTCGACGATGCTTGCACCGTATACCGTTTGGGGAAATAGTCATCTTGTGAGGCTGAAAAGAAAGGTTATTGTTCAGCAATCATCCAGGGATTGAGTTGGACATGATTAATTAGCACTCGCTTATGTATATTTCTTGTCGCTGCATCGTACAGGCAAACGCCCCTGGAAATAACGCAAACGGTACGGGTACCTCAACCCTGCCTCGAAATAACGTCAAAATGCTCAATGCTTGTCTACTACGTATCATACGAAGTTGGCTTCCTTGAGTCAACATGGTAAGAACCTCAGAGTTTGAGGATTCTTTAGTCATGCCACGGCTCTAGCGATCCCTTTGAAATGGCTCATTTCCCACGTTTGCGCGCTCAAATCCAACGAGATGATTCCAGCTCCTCAAGAATTGCACGTCGGGCCTTGCCATCGTTCATTACTCTCTTCTCATTTGTTGTTCAAATTTGCTCCAATCTATGCACATAGCCTAACACCCTCTTAACCAGATTCTTCCGTGGTTCGGCCTGGTCGTCATTACTCAGGGCGTGTGAGGCGCCGGGTATCACCCCGCTGTATTCGTCATCCCAAATTTGATGTTTCCCTGCGTGATCCGCGGCATTTTTCCACCTCCGCAGCAATCCTTCCTTATCGACCGACTTTGGAACCGATTGATCGGCTCCTGAGTATAGAACCACGAGTTTGCTCTTCAAAAGCCCCTGAGACTTTATCATCCCAAAGGTCTTTGACAACTGCTCGTCACTCAGATCCGAGCTGAACAAGTCATCTTCTGAGGGGTTCTGGGGGCTCTTGGGACTCGCGAGACTCGTCCATCTTCGGCAACTTATGGGGGCCCCCGGGTAGATCTGAGACGTCAGATTCAGCGGGAGGAGGGTATCGAACAAATTATTCTGACGCGCTGCATCCTTGACCAAAGCCGCAATCTGATCATACACTGCTTGCATGTCGCTTGGAGACTTTTCTCCAAAGCCTTCCTTTAATAGCTGAAGTATGGCCTGCCTGTCGGACACAGGTGCTTGCATGATAGCCCCGTCAAGCGTGGGACGGATGACATGCTGAAGGTATGGATCGAATATTGGACTGCTGAGATGTGGGTTTGGTCTGTGTAGGTAGTGAAGCACGGCCTGGCTTCCCGTTGAATGGCCCATGAGGATGATTTTGCTGTTGTCATATTTTGCTGATTTATAGTCCAAGATATATCGTATACATGCTGCAATCTCGTCCGTATCTCTATCCAGGTGGCCAAGACCCCATTGTCCGTAGGAAGAGGAAAGGTTCAGGGAGAAGAGTGACCATTGTGTTGAATGCAAGGCACGTACGACATCGACCATGTAAGATGTTGTTGCGAGACCATCACCCAAACCGCCAACAAAGAGGACGCTATGGGGTTGACGGATGTTGGAGGTATATTCGAAGGTGGTGAGCGTTTCTGTCTACATGGTATTAGCAATATATATAAGCAATGGTACATTGGCAGATGCGTACATAGTGATGCAAGATTCCAGGAAGACCGCCTTTGGGCCAAAATTTGGACCCCATAGTGATGGGAAGGAATAGAAGTACTGCAGACTTTCTGACTGCAAGAAAGAGGAGCCAAGGAGAGACGTGGATGACTATCCGCTCACAGCCTCAGTAGCTAAGCTAGAAATCTGTGTGTCTATGATCGAGACGGAGAAATTCCGATTTTCGCTGCGAGATCGGCTGAACGGGAAGAGATCTCCATTCCAAATATTTACAATAAAATAAACGCAGGATATATATTCTACACACGAGTATGAGCTAGCAACTATTATGCGTGTGAACTACGTAATAATTACCTGACGGCCCGAGTTGGCATGCATGATCAAGCTCCAAGACTCTGGTGCAACAGGGCGGATCAGATAAGAATTTTCGGTGGAGAAAAGCGGATCTGATTAGATTTCTCCTCCTTGGGTGTCCCTGGCGTGCTTCAACTCCACCATTATCCGTGTCATGCCGAGGCGGTTTACTCCGTGATGTAGAGAAGAACCAAGGTTATACCCCTAGGACTTCAGCCGGGTTTTCTCTTTTGTGAGCGTTAGCAAGAACCCAGGCTGGGCCATCAGGCCCTTGTAAATAGCTATCTGAGAACATACCCGACTTGTGGTTGATCGTACTCTACCTCCGTATAATGAGCGGTTTTTTTGTTTCAAAGTATTATTTTTTCACACTCTTGACATTGTTTGTGTCCCGAGAGACTTGCCCGCAAGATGATAGAAATTAGGATGATTGTAGTATGCCTAAGGTGCCAAATCATGGCTAGGATTCCTTATACATTCTTCCAGAAAATGTATCTCCTAAGTTCCCACTTAACAGGAAACCATATGGAAGCCGTCCAGACATAGGCTGTTGCAACCAAACTGCTATCTTGATTACCTATGCAAATCTATTTTGACATTTTGACTTGAAGTCTATTCTCCAATCACTCTGCCACTGTTTGATACATGACGTTCGCCCCGTAGCTTTCCGACCTCTCAAGCAATTCCTCATGCGATCCTTGATCAATACATTGACCCCCTTCGATCATGAAAATAACATCCGCTTTCCTTATCGTATGTAGTCGATGAGCGATTGCGATGACAGTAATACCCCTTGCGGCCTTGTCAAGCCCATCTTGCAACAGCTTCTCTGACTCGGCATCCAAAGCACTGGTCGGTTCGTCCAGAATCAGCAGCCTAGGCTTTCGGACAAGTGCGCGAGCGATCGATAATCTCTGCTTTTGACCTCCAGAGAACTGGCTCCCATTCGGCCCGCAAAGAGTCTTGTATCCGTCTGGTAGGGCTTGGATGGTGTCGTGGATATTGGCGAGTTTGCATGCCTCTTCGATTTCGCCAATAGTCACTTCGTGCCCAGGTCTAGCGCCGAGACCAATATTGAACTCGATACTTCCCTCGAAGAGCACACTGTCTTGTGGTACCAGGGCAATCGAATCACGAAAAGAAACATCTCGGCTTTTCGTCACGTCGATACCATCAACCAAGATTGATCCAGATTGTGGCGTATACAGTCGTTCGACAAGTTGAATGATTGTTGATTTACCGGCGCCGCTGGGACCAACAAGAGCACAAAATTTCCCCGGCTCCACAGTAAGGTTCATGCTACTCAACACTTTCATATCCGGCCGAGCGGGGTATGAGAAATGGACATCGCAAAGCTGGACGCTCAAGGCCTGGTTGCCAGACTTGTAAGAAGATTTTGCTTCAGCTGTCGCCTCAAGATCTTTCCCTTTCTCAGACGCAGTGCCTAAAAGGTTAGGCACATGTCCTTGCATCTTGTCTGAACCGATCTCGATCAAGCTCAAGATTCTTGCCATTGCTGCTCGGGCGTTGGAAAGCTCCGGTGCAAGGGCAAACATTTGGCTCCAGAGCAGTGCGCTGACAAGAAGAGAGAAGACCACGATCAAGAATTGCGTCTGTGTATAGGTCCCAGCGATAATTTGTTTGGCACCCCACCAATATGCAAGCGCATTCACAAGATTGCCAAGGAAGTAAGTCGTTGCCTGCCAGAGACTTGCTTGCATAGTCACTTTGAATGTTTCCTTTCGAGGTCCCTTCAAAGATTGTCGGTAAGTCGTCAGGGTGTCTTCCTCCAGAGAAAGGGACGCAATTGTTCTAATAGACGTGATTGCTTCTACACCGATATCGACGGACTTGGTGTACGCATTTTCGTGCCGTTCTTCAAATTGGCTGAGTACTCGAAGTTCCATGAGACCAGCACCAAGTAGCAGTGGTACCAAAGCCAAGCAAACCAATGCTATTCTCCAGGCAATAATATGAGTTAAGATAATGGCTGCGATGAGGTTGACGGTAATCGAAAATAAAGTTCCAATAACGGAGCCGCTTAGGCCACTTAATGCATCGCCGTCTCTGGTGATATATGACAGGAGCATTGCGGGTGTTCGATCTTCTGACTGATGCCACTGGAGGTCTTGCTCCAACAGTGATCTGAACGACAAGACCCTCACAGTGTAGACAATTTTCTCTGAGATCCAGCCAAATCCCGCCCAACTGACAAGATTCGCGAAGAACTCGATGATCGCGAGTACGAAGAACAAAAGCCCATAGAAGTCACCCCGATTTCGAATACTTGATACTGTTTTACAGGGACTCAGGCTACCGACAGTGTTTCCGAAAATCACAGCTTCAGCAGAGAAGGCTCCACCCACAATGCTCGAGCCAAGAAGGGCAAAAACAATCATAAGTAGGTGTGGTCTCAAGGCTGGCGCATACCCTCGCACTAGAGTCCATAAAGACTTGGACGGAGTCTCAGGCTCTTCCTGTTCATCCGCTAAGCCTTCTGTGTCTAGAACTTGATTTATTGAGAGCCCAGTCTTCTCAGCGAATTCGATGCTGCCATTCAAAGGACTGGTTTTCTCGAGATCACCGTCTGCCAAGGAGGTCCGGTCAGACTTGTTGACGCTCTCTGTGCTAGTTCTTGCATCGGTTTTTGTAGAAGTTGACCCAAGAGTTTGTAGTTTGACCATATCAGCGTACGCTCCATTCTTGGCCATCAATAATGAATGATTTCCCTCCTCCACGACAACTCCCTTGTGCATAACGATGATGTTGTCCGCATTAGTAATTGTAGACAGACGATGAGCGATAGTGATCATAGTTCTGCCGCTAGAAATTTTCGAGATAGCCTGCTGGATGCGCTGTTCGCTTCTCGAATCTAAGGAAGCAGTGGCTTCATCCAAAATCAGCACCGCGGGGTTTTTGACGAGTGCTCTAGCAAGAGCTACTCTTTGTTTCTGGCCACCACTAACCAGCCGCCCGTTTGAACCTACTATCGTGCCATACCCATGCTGTAGCGCAACAATAAAAGCATCTGCATCTGCAAGTACCGCAGCTTGTCGGACTAGGGTGACGATTTCGACGACATCTGAGCCTTTTTCCTCCGCTGCAGTGTTCAGATCCTTGCCATTCCTGACCGAACTTGCCAGCTCTGCAAGGTCGGAGCCGAGAAGTGTGGTTTTAAAACGTGCGTGATCAGGATTGCTTGAATTAATCAAGCCGTGTGCGATGTTCTCTAAGAGGGAACGGTCGAGGAGAGAGGGCTCTTGCTGTACCAGGCTGAGGAAGCTTCTCAAGTCACGGGTATTGAGATCGCGAAGGTCATTGCCGTCAAAGAGAATTTGTCCCTGCGTGGGATCATATAATCTCGTAACCAGAGCCGCAATGGTTGACTTTCCACTGCCCGAAAGCCCAACGATAGCAGTATGTTTGTTGGGAGGAATAGAGATATTAATTTGATCAAGGACGGTGATCTCTGATCTGGAAGCATAAGTGAAAGAAACATCTTTGAATTCAAAGCCACCTTGGGCCTGTGAGAGGCGAAGTCCCGCATCTGTAGTGCCATCAATCAACGGCTCGCGCACGATGTCCTCACGCAACTTCTGGAACGACGCAACGGCTCCTACGAATAGGTGGAGAAATGGAGCAACTTGGCTCAAGAGTAAGGAAGCTAGTATTTTGTCAGCGTACTTCTGCGATGGGATTCGAGGCTTACTGACCTTCGACCAGGATGAATATCACTGTAAAAGTAGCACCCACGGTAGCTCCTTGGGAGTCTCGTTGCAATGCATCTGCAATGCGTTTACTTCCTTGCCAAAATGCAAGACCATTCGCCGAATAAGCAACAAAATATAAGACTCCCGACTGTACTCCAATAGCTGTAGCCTTCTTCAGACCTTCATGTTTTGAAGCGTTGAGTTCTTTGGAAAACTTATCCTCCAGCCGGGCGTTTGCGCCGAACGCCTGCACAACAATAATGTTTGAAAGTGTCTCGGAAGCAATTGATGCAGCAGCGGCAGCATAATCCGACATGAGACCGGAGTATTTCTCGATATAATGGCTTCCGACAAAGGACATCAGGAAATAGGCTGGTATCAAGGAAAGTAGCATTGCTGCAAGAATGTCGTCTTTGATGAAAGCCACGATATATGCCGTGACAAAAAATGACAGGCTTGAGATGCATATTCCCACTTTCTCGGAAGTTCCAGAGCGAATTGCCTGGATGTCACCATTAAGTCGAGAGGCGACTTCCCCTGGAGGTAGATTATCGAAGAATGATGGCTCTTGACGAAGCAAATTTTGTAGGTAAGTTTCTCGCAGTCTTTGGGCCAGTCGAGCGCCGTTGAGGCTCCAGCATGCAAGGTGGGCATATATTGTAACGAATTGGGCAATGGCCAGATAAACGATCACCAATATTTTACTGTTGATGCTATGCTGGGATTGGTGTGAAGAATCTGCTGTCTCGGATGCAGCACACGTTGCTGAATTGAAATCGTCGAGGAGCTGGCCAAAGAGAATTCCAATCAATGGAAACGGGATCCCAGATACTATTGCAGATAACGTTCCCAAGAATAGCATACCCAGATCGGTTTTTGTAGGGTTGCCAGCCAAAAGCAGGCTGAAGTAGCCCGCGAACTTCTGGACGAGTTTCATGATGACTCGACGAGCCGAGTTTTGACAACGTCTGCTTGCAAGTTGGTAGTTGGCGTTGACATGTGTATCTCTAAGATCTAAGATACTCGTTATATCTCAGGTCCAACTCGTGGATTGTCTCGTGCGGTAGTGTGGAGGATGGCCGTCGCATCATACAGAGGATGCCATGATGAAATTTTGTTTCATGCCGACGGCACCCACCTTGAGCTCCGACAGGACAAAGAAGTTTATTTATTGCTAGCGTGATATAGCTCCAATTGCAGGGAAGGTCGTGGGAATACATTATCCGTATAATGCAGCAGCTTGCATGCGTCTGAAAGATGGATTACCACTAACAGGGCTCACATGGTAAAGTTCTTAATGGGAAGGAGGACCGGCCCTCGTTTAGAGTAGCGTAGTATTAGCGAGGGTCCCTTTATCACTGTCCCGCTTCCTTCTAGCTTCACCCTCCATGCTTCACTAGCCTCCTTTCGTGAACCCTTGTACAGTACATTCAACGGCGTGTGTACTTGTTCCGTACATGAAGCCCTCCTCATCTGATAAGATAAGATCCAATCACTTTCCAAATTTACGTAATTTCTTCTGCGAGGTACCAACGGTGCGAGTACGACATAGGGTACGGAACCAGGCCCCCACCCATACTTAGCTCGTACTGCGACTCTGGGAGTCCGAGGATGTCCTGATATCACAAAGCCATAATACGAGCCGTGGGAATACAAATATGCTCATCCGACATCGGGGTGGAGTATGTGGATTAAAAGAGGCGTACGAATGAAGAAACCGAGCCGGGATTCTGGAATATGTTTCTTCCAGCAAGAAATCAGGGGAGTTACAGGTTGGGCTTTTTAGTAAAAGCATCTGAAGCACGTGTTGAATATGTCTGAGAAATGTTTGATGCTCTCTGAACCTCGAGCTCAATTTGCTTACCAAAGATCCTCATAGATCTAACGACGCACTTCAGTTAAGATCATTCATTGAAGTGATGAGTTTGTCTACTGAAGCTGTGAGAAATACAAGTTTCTTTCCTAATAAGTTTTAAGACCAACGCAAAAATAAAATCCCGTGTCATGTATATGTTGGCCACCATGATCCCTCCACGGTCTAGAAGACATGTCCCTCAAGTAACCCATGCTCTGACTGGCCGACCGCCAATTCTTGAATAGATGCAGCCAACTCATCGAGTATTGCGTCCACAAACGCGGGCTCTCTTTCACTTCCAGCAATTCCGACATGCAACTCCCCTCCTTGAACAAACGAAACGGCTTTCAATGGGTAAGCAGCATCACCGTGAGGATTCAAGATTTCCACTTTACACTTTCCTCCCGCAAAAGGCATGGCTTCATAGTCCTCAAAATCCTGATGATGCACCAGGGAATCGAAAAGTCGTGCGTCCGATGGCCACTCTGTGCATTGCTTTAATATTCTTTCGAAGCCGAGGAAATCATGGGTTGCAGATTCGGCGCTCTGCTGTTGCACGAACAGCAAGAGGTCGATCGCTTTCCAATGGGCTTCAAATAAAACTCGTATCGGAGTGAATTGGTAACACGGGCCCATGACATTCTCCACGTTTGCAAGATCGATGTTTCGACCCAAAGTAACACCGCCGAATGTGATATCTGGCTTTCGAAGACGGCGAGCTAGCAATAATGACCATGCTGCCGTGAGCAAACTTGCAGTAGTGATCTCTGTGGGGCGTTGAGAGATGTCGACGACTTTTGCTTTGAATATCGATTTATCCCCAGGCTGGATTGGATTTCCGTTCAGCACGGACAATGACGAGCCGCTGAGAAGCTCGCGCCAGTAATCAATCGCCTTACCCGCGGTACGCTCATCATGAGTCCGTGACACGTACCGCGAGAAAGGCTCAAAGTCAATAATCTTTCCTCCAGCGTACAAAGTCTCCAGATCTTGAAGGAGTCTGGGCAGAGAGATGCCATCGTATTGAGCGTGAGACAGGCGAATAACGAGGCACTGCTGACCATCATCGCTTTCAATATGGGAGATCTTATTGAAAGAGGATCCTAGCTGGAAGCTTGATTCTA
Organism: Hyphodiscus sp. D1413; assembly: GCA_003988895.1. Classification (NCBI taxonomy): domain Eukaryota; kingdom Fungi; phylum Ascomycota; class Leotiomycetes; order Helotiales; family Hyphodiscaceae; genus Hyphodiscus; species Hyphodiscus sp. D1413. Next base: position 105,154 of record QYAO01000050.1, read on the forward strand.
TGTCCAGCGAGCACAAGTCGTTGACATATTGCTCGAGTTGTTTGTCCGCGAGATGGGTGGTCACGGGGGCCAAGAGATCATCTAAAACAACTTGGAAGAGTTTCGATTCGTGCTCAATGAAGACAGTGCGTAAAATTTCATGCGTCTTCACTAGGTCGTTGCAAGCGCTACATAGCCGTTCTCGATCAACGCTTTTGTCGAGGTACAGAATAGTGTATTGCACAGAGGTTCGCGGTGCCTGGATAGTTGCTCTGACGTCGAAAACTTGGGAATCCGTCAATGGATACACATCCTGAATAGACCAACTTGGGTTAGAAAGCTTCGGTCGTATAATCTCGGACGAGAATTCTTCTACATCCAATGGACCAAGCGTCGAAAATGCCTTGTAGGGCTGAGATGTCTCCTTCGACAGGAAGTTTACTTTTAAGACCTTTGCCGCGTCACCCAGGCGCATGTGCTGAAAGATATCGGAGACTGTCAAGCTATGTCCTTGTGCACGAATATTTGACACTAATTTCATTGCCAGGACGGAGTCGCCGCCGAGGCGGAAAAAGTTGTCTTCGACATCAATCTGCGCCGGAGAGATTCCAAGAACTTTCGCCCAAGAAGAGTGCAGAATGGACTCTGCATCCGTCAACTTCGTTCCAAAAAAGGTCTTCGTCCATGCCTCTTTGAAGCCTTCTCGAAGCTGATCGAGCACATGCTGAGGAATCATCGAGGCTAGGCGATTAAGCAAAATGTGGTCGATTTGTCCCATTCCAGTGGGTATCTTGTCCACGACCACGTATGCAGAGGGAAGCATGTATGACGGAAGAGAGTCTTGAACGAATTTGTCGAGCCTTTTCAGCGCTGCTGCAATGTTGATTGGAATCGTGGCACAGACAGTCATCTCGAAGGTCTGCGAACCCGGGACATCGCAAATTACGTCGTACTTCATCGGCATGAGCTCAAAGTTCCCATTCCCGGAAGACTGTTGCTCTATGAAGACTACCAATTCCTGTTGAGTGCTCTGCGAGGATGATTTGAAAACGGCTGCTGCGGCGACACTCTTTGGTGGAAGAAATCTTGTGAAGTGAGACTCGAGATCTGCAATATCCACTGCGTGGCCTCCTTCGACGGGCAGAACATTTTCTTTTCGACCAACAAACAGTAAGCTGTTATCCTCTCGCAACTGGACCATATCGCCTGTTGGCTGCACTCTCCCTGTCCTACCGACACACTCGGAGCTTCCAGCCAGGAGCCAGGCTGGAGATTCGAAGGTTTCACCTGGAAGAAAAGCCCCTTCAAGCCAGAGCTCACCAATACAACCGATAGGCGACAGTAGAGATGGGTTACGCGGGCTACACACCCAAGGGACCACTGCAGGTGGATAGACTGAACCCTGCTTGGTGATCACGTTTGCTCGAAGAGTCCTCGATGACTCGTCTAAAGACAAAGGGGGTGTCTGGTTCCAGAGCCAGATTCGGTTCAATTCTGCCTCGGGAAGGCAGGATATCTCACCTAGATTTTTAGAAAGACCTTTAATCAACTGTAAACAAACCGTTTCTAGCTGTGCCAGGATTCGTTCCATTTGTGCAATCGCAATCAGGCTACTGTCAAAACTTGCACATACTCTAAAGCCGCCCTGTCGAATTCCACATGCCAGCATAAGTGGATATGGGTTGAAATGAAGCGCTTCACGCACAACATCTCCTTGATCAAATCCAAGTTCGCTGCCCACGTAATCGGGTTCTGGTTGAATAACCAAGCCTGTACCAGCTTCACACGCATGTTGAGCGTCTTGGCTGACCTTTCTGATATTTTGCATTCCCATATGCTGATACGGCGTACGAGCCAATATGCCTTGTTGTACGTTTTGGAGATAGGATTCTACGGAAGCCGTTCGCTGGAGATTTATACGCACGGGTATAGTTGCGATCAATGGACCCACGATGTCTTCGACACCATGCATCGGTATATCTCGACCCGTGAGCGTCTCGCCAAAAACAACATCGTCACTTCCGGTGTATTGTGATGCCACAAGCGCCCACGCACCACGAATTATTGTTGCCATTGTGAAAGGTAATCCAGTGATTGTTTCGAGGTCTATCTGATGCTCAAGCATGGCATCTGGAGTTGGCAAGTAGTCTCTGGACGGTAGACGTGGGAATTGAGGCCCGACCGCACCTTTCAATTCCTGTCGCCAAAACTCTTGCATGGCATCCACATCTATGTCACGCACATATTTGACGAAGTCCTTCATCTGTGCTTGTGTAGTCATCTCCTGAGATTGTAAAGCATTGCTGATATTTTTAAGTATCAACGGCTCTGACCATCCATCGTAGAGTACGTGATGAACGGTCCAAACCATATACTGCTTGCCATCTTTTGAATCGTTGACAATCGCATATCGAGCGAGACTCTGTCCAAGATCCATCTTCTCATTTAGATCGCTCTCGAGATATTGCGCTAGATCAGTCGAATAAACCCAAGAGATGCTTTCCTTCAGTACAACTTGCTGAAGGCCTGGCTCTTGCAGCTGGGCTAAGCGGGTGCGCAGGATAGGGCTGGCTGCAACAACCTCGTCCCATGCCTTTTTCCAGGCATCAAGACTGATATGCGATGGGATACGTGCAATTCTCTGAGCAACATATGCCTTCACCGATCTAATCGAAAATGTGAACAGTGACTCCTGCGTAGGTGTACAAGGATGAATGTCTTCAATAGCTGCCGCGTCTGTTCCACATGCTTGTGAAGCTTCGACACATGCAGTCTCGGCGCTCTGTGATATCATTGAAAAAGCTGGAGTTTCTATCTGCGTTTCCGAGCTGCAGATTCGGACGACACCAGCCATCGCTGAGAGTGTAGGGTGGTTAAAAGCGCCCACGACAGTGAGATCGAGACTTTGTGTTCTACAGACAGACATAAGTCTCATCGCAGTCAAAGAGTCTCCACCTAGTACGAAGAAATTGTCCTCCAGTTGAATGGTTTCTGGATCAAGCTTCAATGTCTGGCCCCAAGCCTGTCGCAGACGCTGCTCAAGATCACTCAGCTGGCGTGAAGTGGTGCCCGTTTTGCCCTGATCCAACTGCCGCAAGTCTACTGTAGCACCAAACAACCTTAATCTTTTGCGGTCAGTCTTGCCGGAAATCAAAGCTGGAATGTAATTGACCGGAAAATACGCTGTTGGCACCATGTATCGCGGTAAAACATTTCCCAGATCTGCATTGGCGTTTGAAAGCGCACTGCTTAGCTCGCTAGGTAGCTGTACCAATTTCAAATCGGTATCCTCCGGTCTCTTCGTGGATCGAGAGGCAATAAACGCAACCAACGTAGGCTGGCCTCTAGATCCTAGAGGTACAATCACCTCGGAGATCACAATCACATCCGAAGGCAGTCTGGCCTTGAGCTGGCTCTCGATCTCACTTAGTTCGACTCGTTGTCCACGCAATTTGACTTGAGTATCCTGTCTTCCAACAAACACAATACCTCCAGAGCCATCAGGGTCATATTTTCCAAGATCGCCAGTCTTGTAAAGACGACCTCGGCGGCCGGCATAATTCTTGTGGCCCGCAATAAGCCAAGATGGATCTTTGATAAAAGCTGCTGCAGTTTTCACTGGATCGTTCAAATAACCTTGTCCTACAATTGGACCCTCGACAAGTAACTCGCCTACAGCACCAACCGGCATCAACAAGTCATGGTCGCTTGGATTTACCACCCACATTGCCGCTCCATTCCCTCTCCCAATGGATATATAGTTTCTGCCAGTAGCAGCGCTACTGTTAATTGTGCATCCTATAGTGCATTCACAAGGACCGTAGCCTATGACGATCCTGGTGTCCCGACCCCAGAGTGTAACGTCACTCGCCGATGCTGCCTCTCCTCCAAGGCCGAGGCCGTCGAGCGATGCTATAACATCCGGATCCAATATTCGTGCCACGGATGGTGTTAGGCCTGCGTAGTTGACCTTCATTTTCCGCATCGCTCCGTTTATGTCGTTCATTCGATCTTCATCAGAGGGAATACAAAGACAGCCGCCGTTTCCAAGAGTCAATAACATACTATCGATACTGACGTCAAAAGCGTAAGATGCAAAATCGAGAACCCTAGAGTCCTCTGTATATCCGACTGCTTTCGCACGAGGAATTGCACTGCTTGTATATGTTTCATGAGAAATGGTGACTCCCTTGGGAGTTCCAGTGCTACCGGAAGTGAATATTATATACATAAGGACGGAAGGCGGAACGGCAGTCAATTTTGGGGCGACATTTAGGTTCGAGAAGTTTGCGAAAATATCCGACCCGACGGTGATGGATTTTCCATCGGGGATAATTAATGTGGAAAGCTCCTGCTGCTTGCTGGACGTCAATATCATCTTTGCAGAAACTTGCTCTGCCATATTTTGAAGACGGGCAAGCGGAAGTGTAGGATCCATCAGCACGAAAGTCGCTCCAACTTTCATCACCGCAAGCACGGCGACAATCGTCCATCTAGACTTCTCGAAGCAAACAGGCAGAACATCATGTAGCATAACACCAGTCTCCTTAAGTAGGCCCGCTACAAACGTGGAATACTTTTCGATTTGGCCGTACGTCAAGTCACCATCCCAGGATGAGATTGCAACTTTATCCAGACATCTTTGAGATCGCTCGGAAATCATTTCGTGCATGCAAAAGTGGTAAGAAGGAGGAAGCAAATGATTCCAAGCCCATATATGGTCCAAGTCCCATTGGCTTGGCTGCGTGAAGTCCTCGATGGGCCGACTGGGATTCGAAATACATGCCCTGATAGAATCGGCCATTGTTTCGACATACTGATCGACTGTAAATTGCGGCAGATTTTCAGACCATTGCACCGGGCGGATCTTGAGATGATCTTGACCATAACGAATTTCGATTTGAAGCACTTCCTTTGCAAAGTCAGTCGGCCAATTGGCAACCGAGAAGGATCATGTGCTCACTTCGTCTTTCTCTCCTTCAGACTTTTGAGACTGGGAACTGGTACTCAAGAGCAGCGAAACAGAACTATGCATCGGCGTATGCTGCCTTGGGGCGTCCGCCATAAGATGGTTAGATATGGCTGCAGCAATCTGTCCAAGATTTTGTGATCCTGATCCTGTCACTAACTCATCCATCGACAGGTATCTGTTCACTGGCTCATAATCAAAACCAATGGCTTGAATTTTGTAAGTCCAATCGAAAGAGATTTGGCGTCCGTCCCGGGTTCGCAAGAGCACAAGAAGCCAGGATAAAAGCAGAATTTCTTCTCTCATCCCTGTCGGGGTGATGTTCTCACCAGCTACAAGACCGGTGATATTGAAGGACCTGTAGCTATCGTCATCGGCCTGGCCCGTTGACGAGAAATCAACAGCTCCATTCTCGGGGTGGACCTGGGATTTTTCACCACTGACATGTATCGAGCCCATTCTACCAGCAGTCCAGCTTTTCTGGTATCGAAATACTGGTACAGTTTGAGATTGGGAGATAGAATTCAGTTTCGAGCCTCGTTTCCTGAGCGTCGAATAAGTCGAATCTACCTAGCATTGCATGGGAGATCGAGGAGGGACGTCGAGCAGCCAACGTCATGTGGGTGTTTCATCCACCGGCAACTAAGCAGCTTAGCCATCATAGAAGTGGTCCTATTCAGGTACTGTTTGGTTTCGTTCATAGTGTAATCGTTGCCACTAATGCCACGGCGCTGTGTAATAGAAAGAACCATTGCCAGGGTGTGGTGTGGTGGATAGTAGAATGACTAGCGTCCCTAATAGCCGTCATTAGGTCCGCCCCCTGTTTTAAGATACGGGCACGCCACGGGCGGCAAAGGCACGCTACTGCAAGGATAGCACCATCTGATAAGATGAGAATGAGGTTTTTTGTCCTATCACGATTCACACTACGGCTTCCTTGCCGAAGCAACCCAGTCCCCGCACCATATTATCTCATCAGATAAGATGAAATAAAAACTCTGATTCTCATCTGATAAGATTAAATTTGGACCTGCGTGCACTTCTCCACTACTCCTCCACCTGCACCTGCATCTCCACCAACATGTTCCAGCTCTGGTCCATCTGATTAGATAAAACCATGCAAATTCCACCGTTCAAGACGTTGGTGGGGCTCAACTGGGAATCCCACTTCCCAGCTGCACAAACTTCTAGGGTCTGATTTGTCCATGCTACTGCAGAATATATTGTCTTCGGTCCGGTATCCACATCGCAAGTACTCCGCTTCCTCACAGCTTTGAATCCGTCCAGACCGGTGCTCGTTTCTCGACAAATGCTTGGATACCTTCAGCAAAATTTGGGGAATCGACCAGCCGAGGATACCATTGCTCGGCCAAAGTCGACACCGCCTCCTCCACACTGCTTGCTTCCCAGCTCAACCGAATGCCTTGACGACCAACGATCAGTGAGTCCGGACTGTTCTGACACATGTCTTGAGCAACTTGGATCGCAACCCGCGTAACATCAGTGCCAGAATCCACCAGTCGACTGATTAGCCCCCATTCATAGAGCGTCTTCGCGCTCACAGTTCTGCCAGTCAGCACAAGGTCCGTGGTGCGTTGCAGTCCCAGGGTGCGGGTTAGACGCGGCAGACTTCCTGCTACGGGGGCGATCCCTCGTTTTACTTCAGGTAGGGAGAAGATCGCTGAGGAGCAAGCGATGACGAGATCGCAGTTGGCAACCATCTCAAACCCCCCGCCCATGCATATGCCATTCACTGCAGCAATGATCGGCTTTTTACCACTTCGGCGAGGCAGTCCAGCAAGCCCCGGAGCAGCCATATCATTGGTTACTCCAGCTTGGTTCATCCGGTTCCATTCTATTTACATTAATTCAGTCAGCGCTCAGTGGAAATAATTATTAACATGGAATAGGCAAGGAGCGTATATACCCTGTAGATCGGCTCCAGTACAGAAGGCCCTCCCAGAACCTGTGATGATGCCAACCCATAAGCTTTCATCTCCGTCGAAAAGCTCCCATATCTTGCTGATTTCCTGGCTCGTGGCTTTGTCGATACAGTTCAACTTCTCCGGTCTGTTCAATGTGACCTGTACGATCCGGTCTTGCGGGAAAGAGACATTGAAATGCCGAAAATTTAAGGCTCTTGATCTCAGAGACATCGGAGAAGTGGATCGTCGATAAAAATCTGTCCAGAGGAGGCAGGAGGAATGACGAGTATACCTCCTCCCTTCCTCAACTTTATACAGTACCTTTAAGCCAGTGAATGCATGCTGCTCCGCAACTGCCACCCGAGCCCTTACTATATTAGCTTGCATCAATCGTGCTCACCAGACTATCCCTACTGGGTCCTTAGCATATAAAAATTATATTTCTTTGGTTTCACGGTATCAATTAGTACTTTCCTCGCTTATGAAAACTCTCTTGCCAAGGTACCCTTGGAGGTTCGGCTAAATTCAATGCAGTGTGAGCAGTGGCGTGGATTTACTCCGATCCACAGACCACTCAGGTTCTTTGCATAACCCGCCTGCTTTGTCTGGAAAGCTCTCCTCCAGCCAGTAGCTTAGGGAGAGCTTCAACCAACCGGAACTCCGAAAATTTGGAAGCTTTATGCTGATCAGAGCACGAATTTCGTGTCGTTACATTTCCTGGAAATTCATCCATCATCCATTTTTATGACTATGGAATCCAGCTCGACACTACATAAATACCCTCTGGTGAAGCTACCGCACCCCTTCCTGACTACATATCGAGTACACACCGTTCCAAAGACGACGCCAGCTGAGTTTGTCTTGAGATTGGATGGCCAGCTCCCAACTGGAAGACCTTTACCCCAACCACTGCATCTCGACACACTCTCATGGCTCGACTTGTCGTTCAAGCCCAAACATGACTCTCCACCAATATCTGATAATAGCGCGTGGGCGCGAGCGTGTCGAAGTCCACAGACCAGCTTCCAGTGGATAGACAACAGCTTACCTTCTCTGGGTCAAATATGGAATGTGATCCATGCAATATACCTCGCTCATCCAACGTTTGAGTACTTCAGGCTTACTCTGCTTGGCCCAGGGAAGGATATCATTCGGAACGAATTACTTTCTACTGGATTGGGAATCGAGCATCCAAGGCCATGGCACTCCGTGGAGAACTCTGAAGAATTGCTGATTCTTCGAAGTGCATTCTGGCAGGGTGCGGCTTCTCCAATGGGCCCTCGTCCGATCTGGGTAGTAGGGGATGGAACAGACGGTCCCATGCGTGAAAATTTGGCCCAGTATCCGATCATGCCTGAGAACTATGAGCTCACAATGAAGTTTCCAGAGCAAGCTGTGTATGCTCGTCATCCGACACGACGCCCGAAGCCATATCCAGGATCAATTGCCTACAGCCGCTACATTCCTGAGCTTGACGAGCATTTTTCGCTTGAGGTAGTCAATTGGAAAGACCAGGAGCACCTGCAACTTTTCAACTCATGGCAAAATGACCCACGAGTTGCACAGGGCTGGAATGAGACTGGCACCTTGGAGCAGCATCGTGAGTATCTGCGTAAACTACACTTTGATCCTCACGTTCTTTGCTTGTTCGGACGGTTCAATGAGTCCCGTTTTGCGTATTTTGAGCTGTATTGGGCAAAGGTAACTCCTCATATCGCTTGTGTCCTCTATCCAGTCCGACGCTGATGCCCACTCTCTTGCTCACAGGAAGATCACTATGGAGCCCACTATGACGCGGGAGACTACGATCGCGGACGTCATTCTCTTGTTGGTGACGCCTCGTTTCGGGGGTCAAAGCGAGTCAACGCATGGTATTCCAGCTGTATCCATTATTGCTTTTTGGATGATCCGCGTACTGCAAACGTTGTGGGTGAGCCAAAAGCCACAGGCTCAACCATACTGTCATACGAAAATGCTCAGGGTCTAGTCATCGGTAAATACGTTGACTTGGGCCATAAACGGTCGGTGCATTCAATTTGTAGTCGGGAAAAGTGGTTTCAGTTGTGCCCAATATTTTGGGACGGACAAAAGCAGCCATTGGAATCTGCTGATAGAGCCGCGTGGAATGCCAAACTTTAGGCTTGTATATTTGCTCAAATTGGAAAGCAGCTTTACAACTCATGTTTTTTTCCATTGTACAGTAATTTGTTACGTAAATCCGAGAGGGGACCTACTGTAGGATAGCATTTTCTCGGGCCAACACTGCCTAACCTTACTCGAGCATAGTAAGGTGGAAATGACCTGATGGCCCAGAATGGGAACCTACAATCTGATTAGATATTACAGATGGTGTCATGCCCAGGTGGACCTACAGTCTCGCCAGTGGCCTTGCTCAGCACACACCTTCACACCCATGCCCAGGTGAAAAATTCAATCAGATTAGATAAAACCTTGCTGATCAGCCCCCACGTTAGCGGCCCAGCGACCGTAGCGGAGCAGCAACTCAGCTCCACTTGAACGCAAGCGAAGAGTATTTCCACCTTGTCGTATTTCTTTTGATAGACCCGGACTGCTCATTACTGGATAGTACGAGTGCGCTTGGCCGCTCCAACTACTCCCTTTATGCCTTGGCCGACTAATATTCCTGAATTCCGTTGGTCCCGACACCGGAAGTTCCAGAGAACCACGTTGATGTATGTGGGTCACCACATGCGATGCTTCGATGGTTTACTTCTAGGTTGATTGATTTCTTCCGTATGCAGCCGCAAGGTGGGTAGGGGTCCAAGTCACTCTTGAATTCCTTATCAAAACCTTCCCCTCCTTCGTTTAGTAGCTTTGGCCTACTATTTCTGCACGGTTTATCATTCTCTGTATTTTTTGCGGCGACGACAAACAACATCATGGGAGCACTCTCCAGATTCAGACCTGGCCTTCGCCGAAAGGAAACCGAAGGTCAAATCCCATCCGTGGCCATGGCTGGAATATCTTCGAGCGAGAAGAATCCCACAGCGAGTGGAACCAGTGCCATTGATGATACAATCTCTCCTAGTAATGCCAATGGTGAACCAGCGGTAGAGGAACCCGAGAAAGATCTGGTACCTACCGAAGACGCGCAACGGGGAGTCCAGCAGGTCGAGGCAGTTACCTTGACCTGGACAAAACCACAGCTTATCGCAGTCTTCATCCTGTCAGTTTATCCCGTTCTAAACTCTGCAAATATGCCTACTGAACTTCTTTTTCATAGCATGTGGCTACTCTACCTTGTCAATGCATTTCAATCATCAATTTTGAGCAACCTGATCCCATTTGCTACGAGCGCTTTCGAAGCACACTCCCTATTGACAGTCATATACATCGTCTCCAACAGTATCACAGCTGCGATATATATTCCACTTGCGAAGATGCTGGATCTCTGGGGCCGTGCCGAGGGTTTCTTGCTCATGGTATTCTTCGCTACGTTGGGGATGATTATGATGGCTGGGAGCAATGGCATAGCCACCTTTTGCGCAGCACAGGTACTGTCTCATTCTCTAGCGATTTGAATGCCCTCAACTTTGCTGATATCATGGATCCATAGGTATTTTATTCCATTGGCTTTGGAGGCATGATTTACAGTATTGATGTCATCACCGCCGACGTATCACAGTTGAAGAACCGAGGTCTTGCATATGCCTTTACCTCTTCACCCTATATCATCACAGCGTTTGCTGGACCTAAAGCCTCGGATGATTTCTACTACTACGTCAGCTGGCGGTGGGGATTTGGTAGTTTTGCCATTATCTTGCCCTTCGTGGCAGCGCCATTATTCGTCATTCTGAAACTCAATCTGCGCAAGGCAGAGAATCGGGGGCTTTTGGTTAGAGAAAAGAGTGGCAGGACACTGACGGAGAACATTTGGCATTACGTTCAAGAATTTGATGGTTAGTTTCCGTTTCTTTGAAGCTGGACTGTGCTTACTTTTGAGCAGCGGCTGGTGTGATTCTCTTTTCAAGCGGCTTAACGGTGTTCTTACTACCGTTTACCCTTGCCGATACTGCGCCTCAAGGATGGAACACTGGCTACATTATTGCCATGATTGTCGTCGGATTTGTGGTTCTTGTCTTCTTTGCAGTATACGAGATTTATCTCGCAAGAGCACCGTTCCTGAACGTCGCCCTCCTTGCAAATCGAACAGTCGTCGGCGCATGCTTGTTGGAAATGACCTATCAGATCTCTTACTACTGCTGGAACAGCTACTTCACCTCGTTCCTACAAGTTGTCAACAAGTTGACTTTGGCCGAGGCTGGATACGTGAGCAACACATTCGATATTGTCTCTGGAGTCCTTCTCCTAGGAGTCGGATTCATAATTCGCAAGACCGGGTACTTCAGGTGGCTTCTATTCATTGCGGTTCCGATTTACGTCTTTGCCCAAGGTCTGATGATCTATTTCCGCCGTCCCAATCAGAGCATCGGCTATATTATCTTGTGCCAAATACTCATCGCGATTGGCGGAAGCGTGTTCATCATCTGCGAGCAAATTGCAATTCTGGCCGCCTCGGACCATCAACACATTGCCGCCGTTCTCGCCTTACTCTACGTCGTTGGGAATGTCGGCGGTGCGATCGGAAACGCTATCTGCGGCGCCATCTGGACAAACACCTTCCCTCAGGCTCTAGGACGCTATCTTCCCGAATCTGCTCAGGCAAACTTGACAGATATTTACGGCGATTTGGATACACAGCTTAGCTATGCGGTGGGAAGCGATACCAGAATCGCAATTCAGGACGCATACGGGTATGCGCAGGAGAGAATGCTTATTGCGGGGACGGCCATCATCTCCCTAGCGTTCATATGGGTTCTTCTGATCAAGAACATCAACCTCGCCCAGGTTTCGCAAGTGAGAGGCACTGTATTCTAAGCTGTGGTTTCTCAGGAGCTACCTTCCATTAAAACTTAGTGGTCTTGCTTGTGTGGCGAGCTCTGTTTATTTCTAGACTTTCATATACACGGGCTATCTGCCTAGTAAGAGAATTTCAAACAAGTGATATCAGAGCAATCAATTCAAGCCGTTTATTCTACTTTTATTTGCCGAATGCTATCCCACAGTTCTCTTTCTCTCTTACAAAGAGACAGGCAGTCGCTAGTATTTATTTCTGAGCGTGACCCAGATATCACAGATACATTATAATTGTGCCAAAGAATACCGTTGTCTCAATGTTTTAAGTCCCAGTACCAAGCGATGGTGACACGAATCTCCTGTGAAGCCATTGGACAATCGTATACTGAGTGCTCTCCAGTGATTTTTAAAGTAGAGAGTATGTACGACCACTGCATCCAGCTTCCCTGCGTTTTGGAATAGAAGAAACAAAGCAATACGCTGGAAAATAAGTCTGAATATCGGACTCACAATTTTTCCGGATAGGTGCCTTGAGGGGGTAGTACTGTACCTTCGGTGAGATCGTACAACACAGTGGGTACCCGCAGAATCTGGAACGGGAGACATAGAGGCACCCTAATAGCTGTAATCCGGCCCCAAGCATCAAATATTTCGGCTGAAAAGTAAAGATCACAGGAAGTTTTGGAAGATTGGCATTTCAATTCGCATCTCTGATGTATTCCTAATAGAACAAGTTGTACGGAGATGCTTCTATCACTGCAATTCTTACCAAGACATCGCAATCCTCTTATAACTCCTTTCTGATAGCGCATTTGAAAGGATAAATCTGAATCTATTCACGTCTCAGTAATGCACCATATTCACAAGAATTTAAGGGCTTGCCTTGCTGAAATCCCAAACATCGTTCTGGGCATAGACATCTTTTTTCAAGTACTCCAAAACCTCCTCCTTCGAGGACGCAAGCGCAACCATTGCAGATCCATTGATCTTCAAAGAAGCTCCTTCAGCAGGAACCTCGTCCAGCAATGCACCTTTGAAGATTAGCATACCTGAATGCGTCCTTTTGCCCTACTTTCAGCACTCACCTCCCATCTTCCAGAACCCTGAATCAAGGCCTGATTTCAAACCTTCAAAATGGGCCCTTGAGTTGTCAATGTTTGGATATCTCATACATTGGGAGGCACACTCACGGCCTGACCTTCATTCTGGTCTCCAAAGCTCCAACATTGTCGGGTATGATGACCATCCATTCGAACTTGGGAGGTGTTGCTGATGACATATTTCTGTTGATGAGGGCTATGGGTTTGATGCTTCTCCTGAAGGGTGCTAATGAGTGCCTGAGGAGTGTTGACATGCCTGTACGTAGATGCGAGAACAGAGGATGGTTATGGTGAGGATGGGGGTGAGAAAAGAGAGGGGTACATGGCCCGTGCGGAAGTTGCGGCCGCTCGCGCCCTTCGGAGATATGCTGCCCCTTTTCCCAGAGTTCGGCAGCATTTTACAAGTACCTTCCAATTATATTCAAGTGAATAGACTACATGGATTTTTGAGCAGTGGTCTTTTTTTCCGGTATACGACGAGCCTAGAGTTTGCTGAGTTTTGTCTTTGCCTTGCTTGCTTCGTAGGACTGCACTTGTGGTTCCTTCGCAGAACTTCATCCTATTTTCTTTAGAATCCATATTAAGACAAGCAGAGCTCGGAGGAGAGGAGCTTTATTAAATATTCACCAGTCCTCACTTCTCTAAAGATCTGAAATGCATGATCGAGGAACCTCATACGATAATCGAGTGCTACTGCCTTTCGAGATGCGGTCCGATTTATAGAAAGTATCTTCAGTTTTACACCTGCGTCCCCAACCCCCCGCCTCATCTCACAAGAACTCGGCAAAAAACGTACGAATAATTCTATATCCCCTCAAATACTCCTCAAATGCGTGAACGTTATTGAAATCTGCCCTAGACGTCATCCAGCCATGAACTTGATCAGTGAAAGTTTCACTATAGCTCTTCGGTGAAGCGACTTTAAGAGCTTCAATCCATGGTTCCATAATCTGTGGAGGAAGTTAGATGTATTGTCAAGCATCAGGCCCTCATTTTAGGAGCCAGCCTAAATAAACCTCATGCGGAAAGTCATACCTCGGGAACTTCATCCATGCTTGGCAATACTACATGCGGAATCGTGACTTTTGTAGCATCAGCTTGTTCCAACAGCGAAGGATGGCATTGGGCGGATGCTTTGAATGGAGTCCCAGTCTGTGAGTGTAAAGCGGCAATCTTTCCACCCCAACAGAATCCCATAATTGCCCAGCTCTCAATTTGTGGATTATCCTTCTTCATAGCGTCTAAAAGGGGAAGAATCAATGGCACAGTCTTATCTGGATTTGCTGGACCCGTCATGAAGTCATTGATGGCTTTTGTTTGGACGGGCGTCTTCGGAGGATAATTGGAAATGTCCGCTGGAGCATCGCCGAAGAAAACTGGCATAAACACCTTGAAGTCGCCAGCTTCGTCCGGGATTGAGGAGTAGCCAGCAGCGAGTATGTCAGCTCCTTTGATTGCCTGAATGTACAAGCCGAAGATGTCATAGCAGAGGAAGACGCCTCTTTTTGCGTTGGAGGATCCCGTTTCATCTTGATTTAGTCAGCTTCATGATTCTACTTACTTTCGATAATTTCTTACACGTTTGTAGGCCGCCGTATTTAGTATAAGAGCCTCTGGGGTTATAGTTGTAGCCACCAGCAAGTACTACTGGAGGCCGAGAACAACATGCTTTGCTCTGAGTCTGCATGGTTTGAAGCGAATTCAGTATTTATTGTTTGGTGATGAATGAAGAACGGAATGAGTTTGGGGCAGTAATATGGAGTGGTAAGGTGCTCATATATGATTTCCATACCCAAGCTCCTCGGAGATACAATAACAACTGATATTCGTCAATCCCGCTTGTTCTTGAAATTCATATTCTCCTTTGTCTTGACTGCCAAGTTCCTGGAAACTCGTCTGAGTGATTAGAAGTTGTTGCAGCGCTCCCCATAGGCTGAGTGTATCTCCATGACAAAGCGTTCAATCAATGCGGGATTCGTTGTAGGCTGCACGTCAGCGTTTCCTTGTTTTGGGATCTCATTCTGAACAGCTGCTAATGAGATGTCTTGTGGCTATTGCCTGTTTGACACGACGCCCCGTCAGCTATGTAGCTCAGTCACCTGCCAAAGCGAGAAATCTAGTTACCCAATAGGGTAATAAGCCACTGCGTTTAGAACCCCATTGAATGTACACATATATGAGTAATCTTTCCGAAGGCTAGATCTTCCTTCGCCCCGGATTATAAATATATGGTCTAGCCTCATTTGTTTTTCGAAATCCCGACGAAATTTTGTTCACGCTCCAGCTGAGATAGGACGAAAGAGCTGCTGTTTGAGGCATCATAAAAGCGATGCTGAATGGTTTACTAATCAAAACGTTCTTTTTAGTAGCGTCATATTCTAAGAACAATCGAGTTTTCCTATATGACGCACAGCTGATCAAATCGGAAAGCAAATATTACATACTGCTGAAGCCATGGGCTTGAAATAATTACATGATCAAAAATCCAGCATTCGTCTTTCCAGATCCTGCAACGCCTTCTTCTCATTTTCTGCGGCATGCCACTCTCATGTTTGAAAAGAACTAATGTACGTCATCTCGAGTATGACGCCCTGGGATTCTGATTGTAACTGAGAAATCGGGATCCTTTCATTGCTCGGTGTTTGAATTCGGGATCTCGAGATTTGCGAAAATTTCGTGATTAGTGAACACAAATGGACTGCTTGAACAATAACCGAGTCGTTTGAAATTTTGGGATGTATTAGTATTACATAAAGCGCTCTAGTTACTCTTGGAATACGTATGACTTTAAAATAATCTGATGGTACCCAGTCAAGTTAAAATTCGTGTTACCACGTGACACGTAGTTCTTAGCTGGTAGACTCCAAAGGGTAAATGACCCTTGATATTTATTACATGAGGAAATGAGCCTCTAGCCGAAAGATCGTTTGGAAAGAGGGCGGTCAGCAGAGAATTGACGTAGTTCGATATTATAAATATAAACTTCGTCTCCCCAGCTCCCACCGTCTCTCGAGCTCTGCAGATTAAGCCTTCTTCCTTTTCATCCGCAATCTGTGGTATAACTTTTCCTAGTTACCAAACGTGTGAAAGCCTTGAAATATAATGGCAAAGTTTAAGTGTCGCTCCGTAATTTCGCTCATTCTTCTACTTCTCCTTTTTCTGGTCGGACTGTTAAATCGATCCCATTCTTCATCCGACAGACTTTCTGGTGAATTAATATGTCGAAATATTGCCTCCAAAAGCGGTTTGGCAAAAGTCTACAAATACTATCTCTGAAAGGCACCGGGGGTTGTCGATTTTTGTTTACCCATTCTCTGCTTCCAGACACGCTTTTAGCGAAGATCTCTATCCGCACTCACAACCGCAGGTCCACGACATCATGTTTACGGCCAGTAGCTCTCCCATAGCTGGCGCGTCGACAGACCGTCTTCCTCCTTTCCCCTGCGATCAGTAATCGGAGTCTCTATAAAAAAAATCAGATAATGGCAGCTTCGAAGATCTCGAGGGGCGGCATTGACCCGTAATGGCTTCAAATACCAGACTCTAGGCCTTCAGATATGAACCTGCCACTGTAAGGATTTGTACCTGGGCAATTTTGGATCTCGAATTACTTCAAAAGTCGACACAGCAAGAGGTTTGAAGTCTTGGGGTCTAGAGAAGAAATTTCTAGCAGCAGGAGGAAGTGATAAGCTGGTACAGCTCTCGCTTCCGTGAAAACAGTAAAGAACTAGCGAAGCAGGACTGTTCAAACCATTTTCCGACTACTACCTTCTGCTCATCAAATCAACGGGCCTAGAGAAACCGTCAAAATCGCATGTCTGTTAGCCACACTTGCTTACCTTGGACACATTTGAGCCGAGTTTGTCCTGTACCACGTAGTTGGGTATAACTTCACCGAAAGGCTCAAATAGACAATTCTGGCAGAGACAGCTGAATGGGAAGAGCTCTGAAATCTCAGGCTACGAGTCCTAGTCATGAGCGCAATCAAAGGTTCGCCAGCCCATCGTTTGCTCTTTATAGAAATCAAGAGGCTCTCAGGATCTCCAATTGGGAGGTATTGGTACTGATTGTAGTGTATTTCATCTAGAAAAAGGAGATCATGGACAAAGATGCAACGAGCTTAGGCAGGAGGTGATGGTAGTAAGATTTGGTGCGAATTTTCAACACTAGAGTATATAAACGGAAAATAGGACCGATCACAATTTGACGAGTTTGTTGGCGTGGTTTGACAAAGATCCACCATGTGGTAACACAAGTTGATTCACTCAGACGTAGCAACAGATAGCTTTCAGAAATTGAGATTTTGACATGCGACAAAATGCTTGAAGAATCCCTCCAGGCGAGGTAGAATAATCCAGGTTCTCCATCTCGCGGCATCGGAAATATTTTTCTGGTCCAAAGTCTAAAGTCTGTGGCGCTCATGTGTACCGCCATTCATGCAACCAGCCGAGACTAGGAACAACGTTGAGATTGTCTAGAGCGAGGCTCTGGTTGGACAGCATCTGGAAAACTGAACTCGTAAACCCTTTGGACATTGCTGAGCCGGCAACAAGTCGATGTTGAGTTACAAGGTTGGAAGTCTTCTTCATGTTTTCGTACATCGACGGTCACATGATCTTAAAATGCTGTACAGCTAGCCAAGCACGCCTTGGGAAGTTTTTCATCCTCCTTCTCCACCTTTGATGTCATCCACACAAATGGATAAACTTTCAGATACTTATCAGCCCGCTGAGCCGCCTCAGCCACTGAAAACAGCCCGCAATTATGGAGTTTTCACTGTATCACACCCTCAAGAGATACCAAGGCGGGGGATATCACCGAAATGGAACCTTCCACGAATCTAGCGCCTTGGAAATCGCTCGCGAGGGCCATTCGCTGTCGTACACTGGCTGGAATGGTCGCACGATAAGAATAGTCTGGGCATTGGGACTTGGCCCCAAAATTCTTGCAGTATTAGATGAGGGGACAGCGAGCTGTGGCCTGCAAAGGCTTCTTCAGGAAGGTCGAAGATATGGCGTGCGACGACAGCGTAGGCTAAGGCAAGGCTTGGTACGTAGGTTAGGTAACAGTAAGTGCTTCAAAACCAAGGCTGTGTCTTCTTTCTCCTCTTCGCTGTTGTTCACCCGTTCATCCCTTCTCTTGATCTCAATCGTCAAGTTCTTGCAGGGTTGAGACAGCATGGCGGACGCTTTCAACACCTACGATGGCTCGTCCGGTAGCTCGCCAGAGCGCACCAAACATTACAGCGAGGCAAAGGAATACGATCATCAAGTTGATATCTCTGGTGGGGTGAATTTCGAAGAGGACTCACATCACCATCTGCATAGGTAGGTCATAAATTAAAAAGCTAAATGTCCGGATCGCTGAAGTATTCTCGACTTCTCAACGGCGAGCTAGTTTCCTCCTCATGAAGCAGTGTGTTAACCTTATTATAGAGGCTTGAAAGCTCGGCAGATAACCATGATTGCTATTGGAGGAGCAATCGGCACGGGTTTGATTATCGGGACGTGAGTATTGTCATCCTGCAAGATCAATGATCAATGATTGGAATTCTCGACAGCTAGAAAGGGGGCAGTCAGCTGACTCGGCGACAGAGGCAAGAGTTTGGCCCAGGCTGGACCAGCTCCCCTTTTCATTGGTTATACTCTTGTGGGTTTCCTCTGCTTTCTCGTAATGGCGGCATTGGGCGAAATGGCTGCGTGGTGAGCCGAAATTGTTCTCCACCCTCTCCACAGAACATTGACTTTCGCAGGTTACCTCTCCAGTCTGGCTTTACCGGATATGCTGCTCGTTTTGTGGATCCAGCTCTTGGCTTCTCTTTGGGCTGGAACTACTGGTTCAAAGTACGTTTGACTCCCAATTCCCCTCGGCGACAGAGGGTTTGACTGATATACTGTACATAGTACATAATCGTTACTCCAAATAATTTGACGGCTGCTTCGTTAGTCCTTCAATACTGGGTTGATCGCGACAAGGTCAATCCAGGCGTCTTCATTGCCGTCTTTTTGGTCCTAATTGTCATTATCAATTATGTCGGAGTTCGATATTTCGGCGAGTTCGAATTTTGGCTTAGTAGCATCAAGGTTATCGTCATTATTGGGCTCATTCTCTTGAGCTTGATCCTTGTTTCTGGTGGAGGCCCTGACCCGGCGACTGGCTTTAAGTATTGGAAGAATCCCGGTGCCTTCCACGAGTATATTCTACCGGGTGCTGGAGGCCGCTTCCTCGCAGTTTGGTCGACCTTTACAACAGCAGTGTTTGCGTATCTTGGCACTGAGCTCGTTGGAGTAACTGTGGGTGAAGCTGCAAACCCGAGAAAGGTCATTCCAAGAGCGATCAAGCTTACCTTCTACCGCATCCTCCTATTCTATGTGGTGCTGGTCTTCTTGCTCAGTATGCTTGTTCCCTATAATTCGAAGGAACTTCTGGACGCCAACAAGAAATCGAATTCTGCTTCAGCGTCACCTTTCGTGACTGCCATAGTAGTCAGCGGTATCCACACCCTACCATCAATATTGAACGGTGCCATTTTGATCTTTGTGCTCTCTGCTGCAAACTCAGATCTCTATATCGCTTCCAGAACACTCTACGGCCTCGCTCACGAAGGGAAAGCACCGAAGATCTTCAAGAGAACCGATAGGCGTGGTGTTCCTATCTACGCTCTAGCCCTCTCCGTCGCCTTCTGCCTCCTAGCATTCCTCGGAGTGAACACGTCATCTTATACGGTCTTCGGCTACTTTGTTAATCTGGTTACAATGTTTGGTTTGTTGACTTGGATCTCAATTCTCATCTCGCACATCTTCTTCATCAAAGCCCGCAAAGCACAAGGCATTCCTGACACCGCACTCGCCTACGTTGCTCCTCTGGGGATGTGGGGTTCGGTCGGAGCACTCATCTTTAGTATCCTCATTGCCTTCTTCAAGGGCTTTGCGTTGTTCTGTTACAAGAAGACTGGTGGCCCCACGGCTGTGTTCGATACCGACACCTTCGTCACGACGTATCTCGGAATCCCTCTTTACTTCATCATGTTCGTTGGATACAAACTTGTCATGAAGACAAAGTTCATAAAGCCGCACGAAGCGGACTTATACTCCGGAAAAGCGAAGATTGATAGAGAAGAAGCAGAGTATGTTGCTGCAGAAGCTGCGAGGAAAGGAGGTCCTGAGACGAAGTTAGAGAAGATTTATAGATTGACTCTGGGATGGGCCTTCTAGGTGCTGAGTACTGGCGGAGAAAAGACTCGTCTTCGGATCATCAGTGATAAACAAGTCCCTGACACATTCCGTTGGCGAGTTTCAATCAGTCAATATGAGATGTCTCTGTTTTGCGTCAATTTTCCAAAGTGGTTCTTAGCATGTTCTTGGCTTCTTCTTTTCAAGAGTTCTCGATCGTTGCGCATCAAGGATCGTGGCGCAGCATCAACAGTGACAAAGCCTTGCTACTAGTGCCGTGAATCAAACCTCGCTCATTGGCCTAAGTGCTAGACCCTCCAGATTAAGGAAAAGGTAATGTGGTTCATTTACGCCTCATCCCGCTTCAAGCTTACTACATGAAAGTATTTGGAAAATGGTTGCCAGATACTTACACAGAGGAGGTGGCAGTTTTTTTGTCTACCATATTTCGTCTAGAAGCTTCAAATCATGAAGATGCTGGTGTGTTCATTAGCATTGCTGACGTGTTGCGTCCGGAAGAATGGGGCAAGGTAAAAGTAATCCTACGACATCTGTTGAAGAGTTACACGATTCTCCCCGGTTCGTAAACCCGATATGAACCTCCCCAGACCAACTCTAATACAAGCAAAAGGAACACGAACTCAAACACTAGAGCCTGGGTATCCATCTCTCTCATCACCCTAATATCTCTCATATGCCTGACTGCCTCTTTAATCAATCTTATCATCCAATACCCCATAACAGCCCAATCACTCTTTGGACCCTGCCGTTCACCACCAATTCGCCGCGAATGGCGGACTCTCGATCACTTGGCCCAGAAACGGTTCATCAACGCAATCAAATGTCTATATGTCGCGCCCTCAACGTTCAATCATAATGGTTCATTGTACGATGACCTTGCATACGTGCATCGATGGGCCGGACAGTGGTGTATGTCTATTCCTTTCCTCCCCCCTCGAAGGCCTATGAAAATGAAGGATGGAGATAGGTATTAATGATTTGATACCCTGAGCAGCACACCAAGCAGCATCCTTTCTCCCTTGGCACCGCAACTTCCTATCCATCTTCGAGGACGCATTGCATACCACCTGCGGCTTCACAGACCAACTGCCCTACTGGGACTGGACTCTCGACTGGGTCTCGCCCGTAGACTCGCCCATCTGGGACCCCGAGCATGGCTTCGGCGGCGACGGTAACACCACAGGACTTTTCGTCATCAATGAAGGTCGATGTCTCCTTGATGGGCCCTTCAGAGATACGAGGCCATTGTACGACAACTACACTGCAAATGCTCACTGCATCTCGCGGGGTTTCAAGGACGTCGAAACAGAACACGTTGGCACCCTTTCAGGAAATGCATTTCGCCCGGAGGCTATGAAAGAAATTCTAAGCCAGGACTCGTTTGAGAGCTTTCATAATAAAGTAGAGGAGTCGGTACATGATGGTTTGCACAATGGAATTAATGGGGATTTTGGATCGCTGACTTCTGCAAATGGTTTGCCCATATTGATCGTATTTTGAAATGGGGGTTAGACTAATGATATGGGTGTAGATCCTCTGTTTTACGTGCACCATGTCCAAATGGATCGGCTTTGGTGGATTTGGCAGATGAAAGATCGGGGTACCAGAATGAAGGACTATGGGGGTAGGGGATTTTATTATGATGAGGTTGATAATGCGGGGTTAGGGGATGTATTGACGTATTTGGGATTTGAGAAAGAGGTGAAGGTGGCAGATGTAATGAGTACGAGGAGCCGGAGATTGTGTTATCGGTACTGAAATAGAGGACTAAAAGAGTAGTTGGAAGATGGTCCTTCCAACAAACCAGATTCCCCTTCGCTATTTGCCGAGACGTCTCGATTCCAATACCCAGCCGCCGTGGTTCTTGTCATTCAAACATTGGCAAAATTGAGCGTAGTCAGGTATGTTCCCCAGAGTATTTTGTAAACTAGAGGACTAGTCCTATTCTTACTCTTTTGTTTGGATCTATCGATTGAGATGCAGCAAGCCTTCAATATAGCGTTTGGTATCAACACCGATGCCCTGTGCCAGCTTCCCAGGTCCGGCAGCCCAGCCAGCATCTGCACCCACAGAAGTACCACTTGCAAACCTCCCGGGTGACTTGGCGGGGACATGATCGCTCGCTCTTCGAATCAAAAAGATCTCCTTATCCTGTGGAAGACACAAATTCGTACTCGAGGGTGTCTCCAGGAAAGGGTGTGCGGGGCCAGATTTCATGCTGGTACCAACAGTGCTTGTCCTGCGTGAAGTGCGGGCAGAGTTTTTGCCTCGTGGTAATTCTGCAGACTGCGTGAACTCTGCATTGTTTTCCGAAATCGGGGCCGGAACATTGAGGCTGCCGGAAGACATTGAAGTAGGTTGGTCTGGGTCCGAAACACGAGTCCAGACGACCCACCAACCACGGCTAGTCTTGCAGGTACGTTCCAGCGCAGCCCTGTCCGTAGTTGTAGCGATATAAGTCTGGATTATTTGCATATGAGTGTTGAGTGCTTCAATACGAGACCAGGATGGGGATTCATTCAATTTGAGCTGCGGTTGAAAGGGGTCCGGGATATTGGGAATCGTTGAGTTGATGGTGAGAAGCTTCGGGTCATAAACAAGATCATATATGGGTGTCTTGGCATCTTCTAAGCCAGCTGCATCTATATCCGGTTTTGAAGCTCGGTATGAGGTCGAGTTGAGCAACGGCTTGTGTAGAGGACCGATTTGGTAATGTAGAGAACGATAAAGGCTAGTCAGAGCAAGAGCGTCAGTCCGCAGTTCGAAGAGGAAGACAAAGACGAATGGTTTGTTAACGTAGACGACAGCTCGAAGTTTCTTCGTCTTATTCCTGTCTTGGCTTTCGAAAGATGCGTTGGACGTGCCTGTGCGCTCAGATCCTGTGTGCCTCGAGGAAGCACGGCCGTCGCTTTCGTTAACGCCCAGGTCGATGCTGATTTCGCCCTCGGCACGAGCATCCTCCGCCCTCTCCAGTTCCAGGGTCAACGTTCGCAGAACTAGTCTTGCATTGTCACCATCAGTTTCCACGCTATACCGCATAAAACTATCGGTATCCCCTTCAGTTACTTCATCCTCGTCGTCCATACCGCCCATTAGACCAATCAGAAAATGGCCTACAGAATCATCCGATGGATACATGGAGGCCCTCATAGGTGAAGAGTTGGGAGCATCTTTCCTAGGAGGTTGCGTTGCCTCAGATGGCGTCGTCTCAGCAATTCGACTGTCAATCTGACCTTCAGGCTGAGTCGAACTGCCTCCAAGAGTCCAATGAGTCCCGTAACCAAACTTTAGATAGTTGGTAAATTTAGTCGTCTTGGACTCACTCTCTGTGCTCGTAACACTCTTACTCGAAAGTGCTCTGTTAATTGCCGGCCTTGGATCTTTGATATTGTGCTTAGTGTAGTCGTCGCTCTCCTCCCCAACACGCTTTAGCAGAAGCGATTTCAAAGAGCTCTGTTGTTTCGTTTCATCACGGATTGTCAGACCAGGAATTTGCCTGGACGACTGATTTCCTTCCGGAGAGTATTCTTGCCTCGTTGCCTGTGATTTCGTTTTCGATTTCTTCGTTCGACGATTTGACGAAGGGTTATCGATGACTCCATAAGCATGAGGGCCCCATCTATAGAGGTCTTCAACCCAATGAGAAACGTCTCGCAGAGATTTCCTTGACAAAGCACCAGTGCCGAGAAATATAGCACCGTCTTCTGCAGCAGGCTCATCTCCAGAGCCAAGCCAAGGCCCGGTGAGCTTCGCCGGACTCGAAGACTTTCCATCCTTCCCTTTGTGGTCAATCTGGTCAGCGTCTCCAAATTTAGACACTACCACATCAATAAGACCATCTACACGGCCCACGAAGCCTTCGAGAACCTCGCGCTCGCCGCTACCTCGCTCTTCCTCCCCGACGCCCACTCCAAGCTCTCCACAAGCGGCAACCTTGATTCCTCCATACAGTTTGTTCGCGGGGTTGCCATGCATCAAGACATTCCATGTCGACAGAAAGGTGTCCCAATATCTGCCAAGTAAACCAACAAACTTGGATCGTCTCGTTCGGACGAAAAGGGCACTCATCGAAGATGCATGGTGCAGGAGGAATGTGGAATGTGCCTGGAGGAGGTCTCCGAGGAGTAGTATTGGTGGTTTGACTTCGCGGGAGGAGTATTCAACCGTTGTCGTCTCTTCGGCGATTTTGCCTTTGGCCGAAGGTGCCTTTACGGTACCAGGCAAAATTGTTAGGTTGATTGACTGGCACAATTAGTATAGAGAAAACGATGTACACATCACTTTACTGACAGCCAAGATCCACCAGCCTGCTTCCAGCTCATGAAGGATGATACGAGACTTTTCGGTCTCTATAGTGTCCACAGATCTGCCTTCGGAAAAGCTTCTCCCAAACTCTACCATGCCCTGGGCAAGACCAATCTGGCGCAATCGCTCATTACTCTGTTCCCGAATAGCATCTTCTATAACTTTGGTATCCGAAAGACCTTTCTGTCGATTTCTATCTCCTCTCGACTCTGGGGAGGAATAATATACAATCTGGTTCTCAAGAGTTTCGTCTGTTGTGCCTAAGGAAGGATTGTAGATGGCCAGAAAGCCGAGTTGGGCTGGAATGACCTTAGCAGGTTGGTCGGACATTGCATTTTCGAGAGCGAGGAATTTCTGCGGAGGAAATAAAGAAGAATAATAGAAATGAGGATAATGTAAACACACGTCGCACTCCCCAGGTTCCTGATCCAAGGTCGGTGATGTCACCCAACGCGCCGAACCGATACCTTGCTGTAGTAGCGCGCTCTAGAAAGGAAAGTAGGTCACGTGTGGTCGCCCTGTGGATCTTCTTGGTCTCGCTGCTTGAACCAAATTTACTACTCTTCACCACTAATCACTCAACTTAATTGGGGCTGATGCTCAAGAGGCTCAAATGGGGGCGTCCTTCTGTAAGTTCTTTACCTTCAGTTAATTCTTAAAAGACACGAATCATCTCTGCTTAAAACGGCCCAAACCAGTTGAAACCCCAAATGATTCTTTTCCTGTCCAATCTAGGCTGCATTTCAATCTATTAATCGAGTGTATTGTTCTAACTCATTTCAAGTATTATGATCTGTAGACCCGATCAACTTGTATGCCTTGCTTAAATGTACTTGCAAACCCTCAAGTTTCTCGCCAAGAGGCCAGCAACTTTCCGACTGAGGTTTTGGGTTAGTCAAAAACGCTACAATTCCCAAAATACGCAGGCAGAAGGAGTAAGAAAGACATCAAAACCTCTTCGAATTCTGTTCTGTGGGTCCGATGGATTCAGCAGTGCCTCGCTGAGAGCTCTCCATGATGAGCAAAGGCGGGATCCAAATCTTATAGCGTCAATCGATGTTCTGTGTCGTCCAGGGAAACCCTCTGGCAGATTTCTGAGATCCATTCGCGAAGGTCTTTGACGAAATGTGGATTAGGGGGCATGGCTGATGATTTCCAGTACCGATCAAAGCCGTTGCTGAAGAATTGGGTCTCCCTATTCATGAGAGAGATACATTTACAGGATGGGTTGTAAGTGTTTTTCAAGATGCAATTACGCAAAAGACTGAAGTTTCATAGTTACCTAAACGAGAAGGCGAACACATTAATCTCATCATAGCCGTCTCATTCGGCCTTTTTATCCCTTCAAGAATCCTTAGAAGCACCGAATATGGGGGGCTCAATGTGCATCCCTCCTTATTGCCCAAGTAAACCCTATACTGCCATAATATATGATCGTTCAATCTAACCCAATCATCAGCTTTCGAGGACCGGCACCCCTTCAACACACCATCATGACCGGCGCACAGCAATGCGGCGTCACACTCCAAACTCTCGACGAGAGCAGTTTTGACCACGGCACCATATTAGCGCACACAAAACGACTGCCAATTCCACTGGGGAAACAATGCACGTACCCTGACCTTCTTGCTTTCATCACACCCATAGCCGCCTCTTTACTCATCGAAGGACTGAAGAGCAGAGTATTTGTACCACCTCTAATCAACAAAGGAGGCTTGGAGGATATCTCAACGACGGAGGAGACTGGAACAGTGAACGCTAGAAAGATAGTCACGGCTCCCATTCACGCCCCAAAGATCACTTCAGCAGATAAGTGGGTCAATTGGAAAGATGAGAGCGCCATCCCTATCGAACGGCGATATCGAGCTCTCGGTCGATTATGGACTGAGGTGATGTTTGACCCGGAGACCAAGAAACGCATCTTTTTTGAAGATATGGAATTAGTAGATATGCCGCAACAAATCGCTTCGCTATTAGCGAGGGCAAAGGGGACGGAGACAGGACGGATTGAAGGGGGCGAGGAGAGAAATGTGGTCAGGTTCTTGGTGACATGTCCGAAGACAGAAAAGGAGAGTCATCGACCTAGATTCTTCGTGAATGATGGGGACGCTATCATCGTTGCTTGTAAAAATGGGGCTTTAAGGGTGAAGAGTATTACGGTTGAAGGAAAGGGGAGACAACATGCAAGCAGGGCTTTAGGGGGGATAGACGAGTGGAATGGGTGGGATATAAGGACGGATAAGTTTAAGCTGTTGGTGACGGAGAATCGGGCGAAGGCGCAGGAAGCTCGGTGCCCGAAAGCAGGGCATTTGAGAGGGGATGAAAGCAACTGAAGAGGGACCGGGAGATTGGAGGATTTCGTAGGCGGCTGGAGAAGGAATGGCAATGCTTTAAAATCGGCGCAGACTGTAATATTATGGTAAATATCCTATAATTAGATGTTCTGGAACTCCGTAGGTGCTGTGCTACGTATTCGCGATCCTAGGATTGCTTAGAGAAGGGCGTAGAGTTTGGATGATATTTTTTTTATTAAAATTTTCTAATCGTTCATTCTTCGTTCTTCGACCTTCGATGATCCACGATGAATTTATAAAAGGATATGGATACATCTACAAGTGATGGTGATGCACTATCCCAGATATCCATCTGAATCCCGTTTTATGCAGTCCATTTCTAACATACGCAAAATCTGCCTCAACGCTTGAAACCAGATTGTATCCCTCAACTTCAACTCATGGCGGGGTACGCAACCACACTAAAAAAATATGCCCAAGATCAAGGTGCTTCATAGATCATATGTGTAGGTGCCTCATGAACCTGCGCCATGTCCAAGCTTGGCGCTTCTACATACTCTTGGGGCTTCTGTGCATCCTGGTACTTGTTGTGAAAATCATCGGGGTGTTGGGCTGTATCCTTATATGGTATCTTTGGGGTCTGTCCTGCATCCATTTCGCTGATATTGCCACCTCCGAACTGGTTATCTTGCGCCTCGTGGAGTTTACTTGCAGCTGCACGTCTTCGGTGTCGCCAGAGCAGAAACGCAGCTCCAAGCACTGCAAGAGCTCCCAAAGCTGCGCCGACTCCTATACCTGCTTGAGCACCTGTTGATAGGCCAGACGATGAGGAGGCAGCTATGGTGAATGGCGAGGATGGTGAGGATGGCGAGTATTGCGAGGGTGATATGGCTGCTGTCGGTGCGGAAGAGGAGGCTGGAGATGAAGTCACTAACGAAGTTGGTGTGGAAGTGGATGATGAAGAGGATGTAGTGGTTGAGGCTTCTTTGATAGCAAATCCGGGGCTTAATGCTTGTTCTCCGAAGTTCGTCCCATTGACGAGGATGAATAAAAAGGGGCCGTCGTCAACAGTGATTCCATTTCCCAATCCTACTGTGTATTGGTAGTTTTGAGCTGTGTATCCTCCGACATTAGCTGTGAGTATGTTAGCACGAGTTTGACCTTGGTTTGACAGAGGCAGACATACACAACAGCCAAAATATGGTGTTGGCTTTTTGAGCAGCAATGCCCAGCGAGAGCTCTGGGTATTTCGCATTCGCGATTCCTGAGTCGGCCCATTCGATGATGAATGTACTCCCAATTTCTAAAGTCGTGGAATTGTCAGGCCCTGAAGGATTGGTGAAAGTTGCAATTCCCAACACCGTACTGCAGAATAGGTAGAGAGCGAGTTGTATTCCCAGGATGTGATTCAAACGGAAAGACATAATGGAAGATGTCAATTGATAGGAAAAGAAGAAATCGAAGGACAGGGAACAAGAGGGATAACGGGAGGAGACGAAGGGTATGAAAGCCAAAACACCGGCAGTGTGGTTCCACGATCTTCAAACTCGGCCACATGGCTGATCAAGGATATGGGTCCTTCTCTTTGGCCAATACTAATTTTGGGGTCAACCGAAGTTCAATGCACTGCCATACTGTTCTTCAATTGGCCAAGTAATGCCAAATACTTTGGCTGGGCTTTGCTTTGCCCATCTGGTGCGTGTGGGAAATGAGGTTGATGACATAAAATATTCCCACTCGACCTGATGAACTTTCATTCAACACCTGTGGTGCCGAACGTGCAGTCTTGAGATAACGTTGAACGATTCATGATCATCTCCATACCTACACATTGAAAAATATTGAAACATTCATTCACTGAGATGCCTTGCATCGCAGGAGATGCCACTTCTTGGGGGACTTCCTCCAAAGACCTCAACCGACGGCCGCAGTGAAATACGTACTCCGTAGAGCTGAAGGATTCAGATCCAGGTACGAAAGTAGAAAAGTTCCCAATGTGCGCCGAAAAATCGGGTTTAAGGGATAGGAGCTCTGTGGCAGTGCAGTGTACAGCGCTTTCTGGTCTCGGTTTCAGGCTGGCAGTCGCTAACCCCACGAAGATTACAGCGAGCGACTCACTCGTACTGTAAGCGAGCTCGCGAGGCGGAGTATCAAGAAGACACAAGTGCGGATTTGGCTACTGGTACCAGAGTATCAGCAACACTGAGCTTGGAGAATGGCAAGAAGGAAGCTGCCTTTGAAAGCTGCGGACGCCGTCGGCTTTGCTTGTCGCGTTCCGCCCTTTGAAGAGAGGTTCTACAACTTTAAATTTCCTTGTCTCTGTTTATGCCCCTGTTACTTGAATCCTTCCGTCTCAGATGCCATAGAGCCGCTAAGAAGCGGTTCTTCGACTTCATTTCTAGGGCAGTCATGCCTAAGAATGTGGACGCAAGTGAACGTACGTCTAAATTCTCGTATGCTCGCAAGTACGTGAGATACGTTCAATTTGCAGACCCGAGAAACAGTAAGTCGAGGGTTCTCCTAGCAAACACAGCCTTGCGAGCCTGAAAACTTAAACAATCATACGAGCACTATCAAAGCCCATGGGAGGATGAGGCACCGAGGGCGCTTGTTTATATAAGGCCTGCGCCTCATCAGATCATCATACCTTGTTCATGAACCTGTTGATACCGCTCTATCTTATTGTCCAAAATTATTCTCGAAGGAAGTAAGGAATTCAGCCTGGTAGAAGGCTTTCATTTCTTTAATACTGGGCCCTCCCAGGCCGAGGACAAATCAATCACACCCACAGATCTATTCGATATTCCACTTTCCACACATGAGCCGCCTCTGAAAAATGACACAGAAGGTTTGTTGCATTGCAACAGTCGTCACTGGCGTTAGGTGGCCTGCATACTTTCGAATTTTTGGCCGAAGGGCCATATTCGACATCAAGCAATCGATATGAGCCACCCCACAAAGACATCAAGGCTTCATTGCAACAGAGGATCAAAATCGATGGAGATTTACGGTCCAAGTTCTGGATCTAGCAGTGGCGTCTTATGTCACTGCTCATGTGGGTGATTGTCTCTTTCTATTTAGCGAAGGCTTCATACTTCCTAAACTTCGCCTCGACTCCTAGCAGAAGGGTTCCACCATTCGTCGGAGAGAGTTCTCGTGCCTTGGAGAGTTTTTGGAAGGTCATCAACTTTGGGTCGTGGAGAAGACGAGCGGATTCATTGATTTGGCTTCCCCAAAATTATACCTTTCAACACAAGCTGCCACATTTGCTGGCATATATGGTAATATGTGGGGATCTCGCGAATGCGAGGATTCGACGATGATCCTCTATTATCACGTTGGAAACGGGACTATTAACCCATGGCTAGGAACATCAAATAAGAATGAATCCGATTCTATCGATGACAATGGTGAAGTTCTGTGCCATTGGATGGGTGGGAGAGAGTGGATGAGGCGGCTAGAAATTCTAGGTTGGCCGACAAGGAGCGACACACCTCGAGAGAGCCAGCTCAAATTCTGGCCTCAGATACGGTTATGCTCATTGGTGCTAGCACAGAACTTACTGCCAAAGATTGAGACCTCAGCTCGAACGCAAGAAAGCAAAAGCTGAGAGATACAGGCTTGCTGCATTTTAGAGACGGAACGATTCCATGTGCTTGCAAGGAGATAGGTGCGAAGAGGTTAGAGAACCAGAGCAACTTTGCTGCCAGGTGAGACAGGAACATAGCTTTCAAGAAGGGGATAACATCACTATATCCCAAGGCTCAAGGGTGTATACTTGACACATTTCAGTATTTGTGATCATCTACGATGAAGGCTCCCATCTACAGCCAACAACACACAGGTCTAATCCAACATCCATTATCAAAACGCCAGTCACCAACCCATTTCTCTAAAGCTGCACATCATTGTTAAGCAGCCTGACCTCCTCACCCGGCTTGAAAGCCGGCATACCAATATAAGGACAACCATCACACCGGAACGCATCTCCCAAACTACAGTTGCCACAGGATCCAACCTTTCCTTGGACCGTGAAGTCGACTTCTGCAAGATCATCCGCGCCGAGCTTGAGGGTCCTGAGCTGAGCGTCTGCAGTGTCTCTTTTGCCTGCATCTTCTGCTGCGAGTCTCTCTGCTAGGCCGCAGGTGCAATCTTTGCATGCTCTGCGACGTTTGCCTGCTCTTGGAGCGCACTCAGGGGCTTTGTTTGTTAGCACAAGCCACGATAGAGATTAACGGAACCTTACGGATTACCAACGGCCTCCTTAGATCTTCCTCTGTGAGTAACGTATCCTCATCAATAAGCTCGTCATCGTCGTCGTCCTCCCCAGTGATCATGGGTTCCCCAAAATCATCACTGAAATCCACAAATCCCACGCCATTCGGCTTGTTCCCAGTCATATCCACACTCTTCCTCTTTCCATTCGCTGGTATGCCTGGAGGTCCCGCGGTTGATACAGCAGCACTCTTGTCTTTCCTCCGTAGTCTGAGTGGGACAGATTCAACGCTGTAATCCGGCTTCGACATTCCGTTTCCTTCCGCCACCAACCCCGCCAAGATCCCTTCTGTTGCTTCAGCTCCTTGTCCGAAAGCCCCATCTTGGCTTTGTAGTTTTCCGTTGGCCTTTAACGCGGCTGCGATACGCGCGAATACGTCTCTACCTAGCAGTTGCCCACTCTCAGTGCGTGTACCGTCTGCATCTGTGAGTATGGAAATTAGATCATATGTAGAGTCAGGGAGTGTGACAAGGCCTGCAGATAGGCGATCGAGCATTTGTAAATCGGTGACTGATCGGTCATACGAAGAAAGTACATTTCGCAGGGTCTCTTCGTGCGAGGCGATGGAGGGAGGAGCGAGGAGGAGGGTTCGTCGGCTGGAGGAGTGGATCTTGGGGGTGGGGAAAGAGAAGTCGTCAGAGAAGTCAATTGAGGGGCTCATTATGGCTGGTCCTTGGTGGTGATCTGCCAGAGTCGAATGAGTTCTATGATTCCTGGGAGAAGAAGTCGTTCGTTCGAGGAGAAAGAGGTCGCGGGCTTTGTAGTTGTATTGTCATCCAAGGTTGGTGGGGGTGGGTTGTTGATGCTGATAAATGTACAAGTTTTTCTGGTCAACCTCTCTCTCCGCTTTCACTCCGACGCGCTAAAGCACCCCTGTCAGGACTACATCACTGGTTCCACTGGCTCGCAGTAGACTGGCTAGGGCAGCCGCTAAGGACCCCGCATTATTCCAAGTATAGTGAGGTGAGGTGAGGTGAGGTGAGGCTTGGGAGGAAGACCATGGACCTCAGGAACGGAAAAGGGGTGAAAGAACAGAGAGGATCTGGAATATACCAGCACAATGTATTCATAAACCCCATAAACCCTTAAATACTCATCTATGCATATGCATAACCATGACTCAAGCCTTTGTATGCCGCGTCCGTGTTCAGTGTTCCTGAGAAGCATGCCATCTCTGGTGGGTCATGGCGTCAGCCTTCTGCTCCCACTGTGCAACTCGTCACGGGGAATGGGGAATGTCACGCGAGCCAGTTCAATTGAGGTACTTAAGTAAACAGCCTCTTCCCTTCCATCTCTTTCTTCTCCATCATATCACAAACATCAACGCAAGTTCACCTCATTCAATCCCAATACCAACCTCAATACAACACCATCAAATCCATCAAGAGTACGTCTTATCTCTATCAAGCTTGTACACCTCTCCCCTTGCTTCCATTCCCTTGTACGACCATGGCCTACCCCGCCATCGTTGAGTGTACAATGAGGTCTCAATCGTATCAACAGCTCTCTCACTTCACCTTTGAATGCTTGCTGATGCATCTCCGATCGATAGTGGGCAAGACAAACAAGTACAATGACCGTGATCACGCTGCCATCGCCGACGGTATGAAAACTTTTCCCCTACATGTGCCTCACGACCTTTGAACGCTCTGCACATGTCATTGCAAGGCACGGCTCGTGAGATCTCATCAAGCCTCATATCTACCCTTTCAGCACCGCCGTCAGCCGATACTGATACTTAGGGTTAAGGTTCCAGTGTTCAGACCGACCATTTGCCCCGTTACTTCGCCAAGGCTGGTCATGTCGACAACGCTCCCAACAAGGTCAAGAAGAACGGTGCCGGCAAGGGCGGATGGTAAGACATGCACCCTCTCTCTATCAAGCTCCTCCTCAATACCCCTCCTCGCCTGACTAAGGCTGACTACGGCTTCTGCAGGGGAGTTGACGGAGAAGAGGTCCAAGACGAGGGCTTCGCCATGGCCAACGCCCGTCGCCGA
Source organism: Hyphodiscus sp. D1413 (assembly GCA_003988895.1). Classification (NCBI taxonomy): domain Eukaryota; kingdom Fungi; phylum Ascomycota; class Leotiomycetes; order Helotiales; family Hyphodiscaceae; genus Hyphodiscus; species Hyphodiscus sp. D1413. Next base: position 138,070 of record QYAO01000050.1, read on the forward strand.
TCCAACAGCAGCAGCTACACGGCTGGTTTGAAGGATTTCAAGACCAAGTTCGAGACCATTGAGCATGACCCGGTCTTCGAGGAGGACATCCACGGCGCGGCCGACGATGACGAATCCCTCTCTGAGGCTCGCCGTGTCAATACCGAGAGCTCTGAGGGCAGCGTCGATGATGCTAAGAGCGTTTGAGTTAGACATAAGATTCAGAAGTAGTCGCTGTTATTCGATTGGGATGGCAGGCAGACGGCCGGTTTCTGCAGGTGGATAGCGGATAACTTCTGTTTCTACTTTGATCGTTCTCTTATGGACTGGTTGTCTGGCATGACACCAGGGTGTACTATCACAAGGGTTTAGCTTAAGAAAAGGCATAGAGGATTTGCCCAGCGAAGAGTTGTCTATTTGATGCCTTGAGACACAGCTGAGCCGAGCTTGCCGCCTCCTCCCGGCCTTCGAAGACTCAAACATTGCCATACGTCAACAAAAGGCTGTGCCATCCGAATGCGTATTCCTACAAAACATAAAAATACTGAGCAAGCGATATACATTACTGTATCTTCATCTCCTTCGTACCCCTGCGGCCTGCGGGGAGATCCACCTCCCCCGGCTTCTCACCCTGAACCTCGGTTCAGCTCCGAAGCTAAGCCTCACCATATAACCCTGTGTTAGGTACTGCCCCCACTTACAATGTTCATCTCTGTACTGAAACCATTACCTCCGACAGCACTATCCACCAGATCCATAAATATAAACTCTCTACGTTGCAGATCCAAGCATCAGTCGTCATGCCTTATGCACTTCAAGGGAGGAAAGTCTTGGTGACGGGAGGCTCAAGGTATTTTCTGACTCGTTCCTTCGATTGGTTTCGCAAGCTTGGCTTAGAGGATAGCCTAAATGGGACAGAGCACGAACTCGTGAATAAGGTTTAACATACCACATGAGTTTAGGAGGAGAGCAGTTTAGCTTGCTTAGAGATTATTTTGATAGAAACTAATGCAAATGCTAGAGGCCTCGGCGAGCTCATCTGTCTAAAATTTGCAGAAGCTGGATCCAATATTGCTATCAACTACAATGCGAGTGCAGATAAAGCCAAGAGTATAGCTCTCAAGATCGAGAAGGAATATGGGGTGAAATCTGTGATCCTTCAAGGGGTAATTCCAGCTCTATTCCATCATCTCCCTCTTCTTTCGTCTCCAGATTTCAGCTGATATTAGTTATGCAGGATATGGGGCTCGAAGCAGAATGTCATCGCGTCGTTCAAGAAGCAGCTTCAGCGTTGGGAGGATTGGATATCATCATCTCGAACGCTGTAACTATCCTATATGCTTGCCTCTTTCGCCATCTCCCCTCTCAACTGACAACTCGCAGGGATACACGCGCTTCTCAAACTTCTCCGACCTCTCATCTGCCACAGTATCCGACTGGGACAAGTGCTTCGCTGTCAACGTAAAAGCACAAACGCATCTCATGCAAGCCGCTACCCCCATCTTTAAAAACAAGACTTCCAACCCCGAAGGTGGCGTCTTTATTATCACTTCTTCCATCGCGGGGAAGAACGTGGGTGGGAGTTCGATGCCGTATTCAGTCACCAAAGCAGCGCAGTTGCATTTGATGAGGTGTATGGCAAAGACCGAAGGGCCTGCGGTGAGGGTTAACGCTATTCTTCCGGGATGGTTGGATACGGAATGGGGAAACGGGTATCCTCAAGAGGTTATCAAGACTTTGAATGAGAAGGCGAGCTTGAAGAAAGCGGTAAGTGCCATCCCCCAGAGGGTTTGATTTGAGGTATGCTAATTTTTGCAGACGGACTTGGAGGATTGCGCGATCACTTTTTTGGATGTTGCTAGGAATAGCTCAATGACTGGAAGGGAGATCCAAGTTGGTAAGCTGCCTCACTCGCCTAGCTGTATAGAAGCAGATACTGACGATGTTGGTGAAGATGCGGGTCTGGGAGATAATTGAGATTTCCAAATCATAGACGGCTCAAAGCCAGGCACAAATAGAAAATATCTGCAAAGAAAACCAAATGATTCTGCTCCCAAAAAATGAAAATTAAGTCCGTGGCAGCGAATTCTCTCATTCTCGCCCAGCACTCTCCCCGCCCCTGATACTGATCATCGGTCCTTTCAATGTTTGACTGAGCGGCTGATGAGGCTGCAGAATGGCGAGTTTTCATATTTTGATCAAGATTCCTCTTCCTTGCGGAACCTCTTCGATTGCGAGTATACAATGCAATGATAATTAACCAAGACTTGTTCATCGTGGATATATATCTTTGTGAAGGGAATACAGAGCTGACTTTTCCACACGCCATTGTCTCTCAATCTTCTCGCCTCACTACTCAAAATAGAACTGGGCCACGGAGATCTCATCAGATCGAGAAGTAGCAAAATAGTGGAAGTCAGCACCAGGTCTATCTATACGTTTCCGTATCATAAATAAACTCTTTTGTCAACACAATGTTATTAAAGCCAATGATTTATGGCTTATTTAGTTAAGAAGATGAATGATCATTTTTTCTGAAAAATCTTCTCGGCCACCTCTTCCTATGTCTTCAACTAAATGATCCTTTAATAATTCTATTTCCGCCTTTTCTTAAAGTCGATAAGACGCACAATTCCACTCTGTTGAGTTTGGGCCAATCCCGAATAGCAACGCCCCAGTATCGAGAAGAAGTGAAATCGAAGTGATCTCTTAGATAGAGATAGAACCATGAACTTTCGACGTCTTCAAATTTGATCTTCGGTGAAACCCAGTAGCTTGAATAGGACTTAGATCGACGCCTGAAGAGTTGGCACTCGGATATTGATCTCCCACTGTAGAGAAGTCACCCTGACTCTTGGCAAAATTCGTAGATCAACTCGTTATCAGTAGCCCATGTTCGTTTCTGTATTCATATCAGGAATATCTTGTGGATTCGTCTCTATGTAAGTTCAAAGGGAAGTGCGTCGCAGATCCCGTTATCAGACATGTGCCGTATCCTCACGGTCCTGCTCGGCGTCGTCATTCAGAAAGATAGCTCTGTTCATGAAACTTAAGATAAGCACTAATTATGCTTTCCGTAGCTGCTGACTAATCCGCTGGAACCGATTAATCAATCAATCGCATACTTCGGTCAAACATATACATCAACTTACCGAAACTTGAAAACTGCATTACGCTCTCTTAATGAAGCCATTTGATTATACCGTGTTACACCATGAGAGCTTTCCTCCTGGTCTTGAGCGTGAAGCTTCTTATAGTCCAGGCCCTTCAACTTACCGATCAAGATCTCAAGCTTAACTTCAAAGCGACATATTCCGAAGAAATCACAGCGTTCAGCATCTCAGTAGATGAGGCCTTTCTACAATTGACTGCAAGCAAAGTCTCTTTAACTCGCTTCGTTGAGGACCAGGAGCAGGCGGATTTTACCGATGGTCCTCCTAGATGTAACGCGACCATAGTTGCAGGGTACTGGACGAACAACTACGAATGGCGCAAAGTAGAAGCCAGCATAAACTCAGCACTAAATCAATTTACAACAATCGTTCACACCGGTCCCTTAACGAACTATACGGAACCCATTCCCTTGCATTTCGTGCACCATAGATCACCCCGATCAGATGCAATTCCCTTGCTCTTTGTACATGGCTGGCCTGGCTCTTTTCTAGAAATAGAAACTCTTATACATTCATTGACCAACCCACCAAATGACACACTTCCGGCATTTCATGTTGTCGTGCCCTCGATCCCTGGATATGGCTTCAGTCCCTCACCACGAAAGCCAGGTTTCGGCTATCGTCAGGCAGGTGCAACCTTTCATGCACTTATGCAGAAGCTCGGGTATGATAAGTATGTATTTCAGGGCGGAGATGCTGGAGATTTCATCAACCGGTATGCCGCGGTCGACTTTCCTGATAGCGTCGTCTCAGGGCTGTCCAATTTTTGGGTCATACCACCGAACGAAAGTGATTTGAGACGATACAGCGAGCAGAACACTTCCGAGGATGAGAACTACGTTATTGAGCTGCTCGGTACTTTCACGACCAAGGGCTGGGCATATGGCCACCTGCATCAAACACGCCCCTTACGTCTAGCAATCGCGATGACAGATAGTCCTGTTGGGCTGGCGATGTGGATATATGATAGTGTGAGAACAGGTGTCACAGATCCAAGTATTTGGACACCGGAATTATTGATCACTTGGACAATGATGCATTGGATTAATGGACCATACGGGGCCTTTGGGCTGTACAAAAATGGAGCTTTGGTGTGTTCGACCTACCATTCGCGAGAGCAGGGACGTTTAAACTTTAAAGAATGTGCGACTGATAATACCACAGGATGGTGCGATATCTACGAAAGGTATTAACATGCTTCCATATGTTCACCAACCTATAGCAATCTCACAATTCCCACACGACCTTTGGTATCGCACACCTTTGGACTGGGCTCAACGGGGAGGGAATGTTAAATATCGTACTGTCCACAACCGAGGCGGACATTTCTGTTCTCTAGATGCCCCGGACTTGTTACTAGACGATATATGGCGGTTTTTTGGGGATTCGGAACTTTCAGGAACGACAGTCTTTAGGCTCGAGGGTAGGAAGACTAACCAGAGTTCGAAGATTAAAGACGAACTATAGCTGTGGTTCTGTATGTGGCAGGCGTAACCTTTGACCACTATGTGGGGAAAAGTAGAGCCGGTAACTTGTAACATACGGGGAGAGCTTACTAGCTGGCTCGGCCGTTTACACATGACCTCCGCGATACTTATGTCGAAAGTCTGCTTCCTCATTTGCCAGACCGAGACCCGTCCTCATGGCGCAATGCGATTGACTTCTAGCGCCGGCGACTCCTTATGGTGGAAATCATGCCCCTTTATTCTGGCATCAACTAGCGGATTTCTAACCCCCCTAAGCGGCCAAATATTGGGGCTCCGGGAATAGTCCCATCCAATTCGGTTAACGCGAGACCAACTAGAATCCCAATTGATTCAGAAGTCAGGAGGGTTCCCCAAAAGCCTACACTGCCGCCAGGTGCATGACTAGCACATGGCTTTATGGCGTGTTTTCGTCTGCGGCTCGGCGGACACTGCTACATTGGGAATTGCTTCAGTCAGCCACCGCTCATTATGCTACAGAACATTGAATATCGACGCGTGGAGAGGCTTTTTTAGAGTCTATCGTAAGGTACGGGTAACAAAGCGTCAATGTAGCGAACCCCAGATGTATCTGATATTGAATACATTGACAGCAGCTGTTGACTGTCTCCGGGTTGGCGCGTTTCTCATGTCGAACAAGCTTGCTGATATTGGCAGCTTGATAAGAGAGAAACTGCAGATCTCCCGTAGCCATCATGCATCGAGAACACGATGGCCCTTCTGTCAAGTTTTTAGGCATACTGGCAAGTGCTCGTGGCTTTGTTTCTCCTGTATCGCTGTACCTGTGCCGTTGTGGCTGTCACTACCCTTCGTAGTATCTCCTTGAAAAGCCACGGCCTCCTCCTATCGAGTTGCGGGCCCAGTGCGCTACCGCTTGTTGTTTTTGTTGCGGCTGATTCAATGGATCGCAATGCTACTGAGATGCAGAAAGCTCTTTTCATCTCGTGGCTTTCTCTGCGTGAGCTGGTTAGCAAGACGAAACCTTTAGCGTTTTATGGCTTTCGGGACATGTCCGGCTCTCCTGCAGACGGATAGTCGACGCGTTGCAAGTATCTTATGATTTATATCCCTCCAGAGAAGCATCCACGAGTTCTAATCCTCAGCTGTTTTTCCCCTTCCACTCCTCGATCACTCTTTCTCGAGAAGGCAGTCACTCTTTTTGTTAATCGTATGCCCTAATCGCCTACATAATTCTAATCTTTTCTTTTCACTGGGCCTCAGCCCGTCCTGTCATTATTTGTGTCAACTGCCCATCATGTGGCACCTTCTACTCTCCGGACTCGTCCTCCCTGGCCTCTCTATGGCATTTCCCAGAGCCAACCCCTTCGAATCGTCTCTGGAAGCTTGTACTATGACGAGAGTCACCGTCTCTTACCCAGATGTGTATATCACTGTAAGAGTTACTGAGACAGCTTACGTGACCTGCGACGACTGCACTGCACCCAAGACTATGAATGAGCTAGACTCTGGGGCTGGCAATAAATTGGTCGTGCATGAGACCACCACGACACCTACGCTGGCTTCGACAACAAGCGAATCTGCTTTATGGTCCAAATCTGCCTCTGGCCCTGCTGTCACGTTGAGGCCCGCCGTCCATTGGGGTCAAAATCTCACTGACTTGAATAATCTTTCGCCCTCCGACAATGGCAACGTCTACTATGCACCCAGTGGATCCTGTAGTAAGTCATATTTATTCTCAAACTATTCATGAGCTGATTCGCATCCCAGGCCCTGATACTCACCATCAATTCTCGTGGCTCAATACAACTTTTGCCTACCCTGCAGTCATTCTGGACCATTCGACTTGGATCAGCTACACGTATTCCAACGGAGAGCTTTCGGTTACATTCCTGTCTGAAGAAGCATACAACCGTGCCTCGGGAGCATGGACAGAAGAGATCATTCTCGTGGCCAATGCAGAAGGCTGCAGCAAGTCAGACAGCGACAGCTGTTACCTGTCTGTTACGGAACTTGAGTTCGATTCCAAGTCTTTGTCATGCCACGTTTCCTGCGAGGTGTTGACGTTGAAAGAGGTTATGTCATCAGTGAAGAGCTCATGGGGAAGATATCTGCCCAATGGTAAGCCAGACATGAGCGACGGGTGTATGTCGTTATTCGATTCTGTTCTGTCAAAATACTTGCCTTTCCCTACGACTGGTGCCTTCGCCAGCTCAAGAAAAACTGGGCTTGCTTTGGCCTCAAGGACAGTCACTTCCACGACCGTCAAACCTTCTGCAACTCTGTATCCAGGAGGATCGGGATCTTCAGGCCACAAAGCAGGTAGCCCTTCACAATCGGCCTACAATGGAGGAGGAACTTCCGGTACCTCGAGCCACAGCTCAGGGGCATCGATCGGATCGTCTGGACACAGTTCAGGAGCATCTTCGCAATCGGCCTACAGTGCAGGAGGATCCTCAGGTATCTCGGGCCACACCTCTGGGGCTTCGGCCGGGTCGTCTGGCCACAATGCAGGAGCATCCTCGCAATCTTCAGGTTATCACTCTGCAGGTTCATCAATTTCTCAGTCATCAGGCGGCGCCTTCTATCAAGAAACGACCACCACATCTTCACCACTCATTACACCGCCTCCACAGATGACTACTTCCAAAGGGCTTTTCGAAGTTAGTTCATCTTTATCATCATATTTCTCGTCACTAGCAGCATCCAACTTTACATCATCTTCCAGCGCCTCTTCTGGGTACCTTTCCTCAGTTGCGTCGGCCTCGTCAGGTGGATATCCGTCGTCCGTCGGGTACTCCTCCTCAGGCGAGTCTTCGTCGGCTGGGTATTCTCCTTCTGCTGGATCCTCCTTACCAGCTGGAGATGTCTCATCTGTCCCTTACCCTTCGTCGGCTGGAAATTCCTCATCAAGTGGGTATGCCTTATCAACAGCTGAGTACATTACATCGTCGAAATACGCCTTCTCGTCTGGGTACACCTCATCATCTGGATACGCTGCGTCATCTGGGTACTCCGCATCATCAGCCTCTCCTTCTGCATCAGTTGGAAACTTTTCGACTAATACGACGCCGACAAACACGACTTCCAATTCCACGGTTCTCAACAGCCCAAGTGGGTGCGTTCGGGGAACCGACCCAATTTTTGGACTCCCCACAACATGTATCGGGCCAGACTTCGACCTTGACCTTGATTCTATCAATGGATTCTTGACACTGAGCGCTACCGACTTTGCTGCTCTTGTCGACTTCTTCCCAGGTCTCATTACAAGTACGTTATCAAAGGAGTTTTGTATGTCGTATTACTAACTATTCAAAGCCCGGAGCATCTCAATGATGAAAAGAAACATAGAGAAACGTTGTGGAATCTTCGATTTCGAATGCGAGTACGATGAAGCAACAAGTTATGCAGAGTCAGTGTATAGCGAGGCTTCAAGCGAAGTGTCAAGCGTCATAAGCACTGTGGTCAGCGTTATTACTTCTGATTATTCTGTTGCGACCAGTGCCATCGCAGCCGTCGCTACAGATGTAGCATCTTCGATTGTATCAGCCGCTGAGGCTTTGGGTGAAGACCTTTCAGATGCCGCCGCAGAAGTTATCAGCGAAATCGAAGCTGGGTTAAATAGTTTGCTCAACTTCCAAGTCAGCACTACCATTCCGATCAACGTTGGACCTTCGGAAGATTCCCTTGTCGACTCTCCTTGGGGAGATCAAGTCCTCATCTATTCATACGAGAAAAATAAGACCTCCTCTTCCGGAGGGGAAGAAAAGAGGGAAGAAAGCGAATCTGGATCGTCATCGACGTCGTCAGATGCCGAATTCAGTGTCAATATTTTCTGCGTCAATTGTGGCGTTCAGGTATGTGAACCTATTATGCTACGAAAATGTGCCCGCTAACTTTGCCAGGGATCCATCGATCTACACGGAACTCTGGCCTTTGATCTTTCGGGAATCACAGACTTGGATGTCGGAGTGGATGCTGATATCAGCATTGGAGTAGGAGTCGGCCTCGATGTTGAAGCTTCTTACACCGCCTCCTACGAGGTTACACTCTTCCAGCAAGGTATTCCGGAGCTGTGCACAGGAACCACAATCTGTATCGGACCGTACGTCAAGGTCGGTGCCAGTGTGACTTTCACTGCTAGTGCTACTGGCACGCTTCTTGTTGGCGGGTCCTTTGGCATCAACAATGCATCAGCAGACCTCTACGCCTATGGAGGAACAAGTTACGCTGATAATTGGACCCCTGTCTTCACCCATGAAGTCGAAGCATCCGGAGAAATCGATTTGTCTCTTGGCTTCGGCCTCCCAATGTCTATCGGAGTAGGAGTTAGTGTTCTCGACGGCGAATTCGCAGCAGATGCGTCTCTATCCGCGACATCATCTCTGACGGCTTCGGCGGATCTGGCAGCAAACATCACCTATGACGGAACAGGGGCATCATCAACCCTTTCCACCTCGATCGAGGACAGCAATGGCTGTGAAGGAATTGATGTCAGTCTTGATTACGAGTTCGTGCTCTCATACGATCTTCTCACCTTGCTTGATGGCGACCTCTACGATACAGGAGCCATCACGATCGCCGAGACTTGCATTGCGTTAGGATCTTTCGTAGCAAACGGCACAGACGAAGCAACCCCCACCACCACCACAGGCTTCGGCTCAGGCGCCGGAAATGTTACAGTAAACTTTGGAAACATGACCTTGGTCGATTCCAGCGATAGCACTTCTTTGCAAGTATGCACCGGCGGTGATGTCTACAAAGTAGCAGCTGGATTCAGCGCGAGCGACTGTACCGACCAATGGCTCGGATTCTCCTCCGTCCTCTCTTCCGGGGCCCTCCCAGCGAACGCATCAATCATCGCAGACGGTTCTCGACGTCTCCCAGTCATCTTCCCCGAAACCATCGCCAAAACCAACATCTCCCGTCTGAGACTGGTCAGCAGCAACGAAATCCCCGCGAAGGCTGAATACGTAGCCTTCGACACCCTCGCCGGAAACCGCGTCGCTGTTGACTTGTACGGGAAGATATACCACCCCGTCCAGTGCGACATGGTGAACGGCACTGCGGCTCGAAATGAGGTCTTCCTTGTCTCTGACCTCACTACGGGCCTGGCTATCCTCAACTCCGAGGAGGTGGCATACTCGATCTCGAACGGGTTCGTCAACTCTTGCGTGGCTATGAGTCTAACCACGTCTGCTGAGGCCGCCGCCCAGCTTCTCGCCGACGAAGCATCTGCTGTGATTTCGGCGGTTGCCAGTCAGGTTTCCGAGGCAGTCGCTGATGTCACGGCGGCGCTTGGCTCGATATTGGACCCGTAATGGCAGTCAGTATCTTGGATGGTTCAGCGGATAAATAAATGCACGGGGGAAAATCAACGGTCCGGATTTGGGATTGAGATTAGGGGGAGGAGTCTGGATAGATCTTAGAGGTTTACAGTAGCAATGTCTAATTGTAATGATACATCAAACCGCTCGAAAGTTCTTCGTCTCTCGTCATAATGAAATGTTGGTGAGTGAATACTTTACTGAACTTGTTGCACATTCAAACCTACCCATATCCTAGGATGAAAGATTCGGAACGAAAAAAAAACGTGGAATCTTCAGGACCTACCAAGCGTCTGGAACAATATTTTGAAGACGGTTTGTTGAAGTAAGTGAGTGGCTGATAGCACCTATGGGTTTTTTTCTTGGGGACGAGCATCTTCTTTATCAGAGACTGTAGCACGCTTGGCAAAGAACGGAAGAATGACGGCAAATTTGGCAATCACTTATCCAGAGCTCTGAGTAAAAGAAGGGATTTTAGGGAGATCACTGTGTGAACTTTGTAGGACCGGTTTCACGATGAGGAATGCAGGTTCGTGAATGGGGACTGGGGAAATGCCGATCAGCTGAACCATGAAACCATGAGCACGAATTACTTCATCGGGAGTCTTGGGGTTGAAAGTGTGCTAGGGAGGCAAGTTCTATCTCACGCATTTTCGAAACTGATGTTCTCGAGAGGTCGGTGGATTTCTTACTTTCAGAGTTAAATTGAGCTGCTATTTTAGAAGATGAAGAAGGGTTTTGGAAACTGAACCGCCAGACTGAAGATTGCTTGTGCAAGAGCGATCTTGAGCACAACATCCCGGAGATACCTGCGCTTGTCTTTATCAGGTAGAATTGTCCATTCCTTCAATGATCCGAAGCATTGAGGATCTGACTTTTGCGGATACTCGTGTGGGGTAGATATATCATTAGCGGGGGTTGTGGGACCGAGGATGATGGGCTCAATCATTGAAGGAGCTAGCTGATAGTATAACCATCGGGAATTCTCGCAAAGCCTGGTCAGTACATCGTGGACCTAACGCCGTCACCCTCTAGAGAGGACTCGACCATGTAATGGAGTCCCCTCCATCGCTTGAGCTGCACACCGCCATCCGGCTAAGGAGGATGGGACGAACTCTCTCTTGAGGAATCAAAGGAGTAAAGTCTTGGTTTGAGCGCTATAGGAACCTGTGAAGAGAGGAACCTGAAGAATTGATATATCCGGTCTGGTATGCTCTTCTTTTCCTCTTCTAGAACATAGAAAGCAGAACGCATGTGTTGTAAATTGTAACGACTAGCCGAATGGTATGCCGCCATCAAAGCCCGCATCCACCCTGCCACCCACCCAAATGCTTAGCCCCTGAACGGCCCAACCACTTAAGATTTAAAGTCTTGGCAGTTTGTGTGTGCCTGATTATTGAGGACCAAAAGCAGCATGGAGTCGGGTTTGAGAGCTGGATGTAAGGAGTAGGTATGTTCTTGTATCCACCAGAGAAGAGATGGTTACCATTGTTGGATCACAACAGAGCTGAGAGCAGCTGTGAATGATTGGGCGGTGTCTTGTACGGGTCTTGTACATGACTTGTGCGTGTCCTGCTGCTCTTATTGTCCTTTCCTTATATAGAGCTTCTCGTAAAGCGGCAGATGGTTGAAAGGTGGGTCGATCTTCTGCCTCAGGACTTAGGCTGCAATCTTTTTTCCCGACCTGAGCGTGATTCCCCCTTTGAAGGCTCATCTTTCAAGCAATCTCCGCCATCGAAGATATCTGTGCGCCACACGCAGGCCCGCTGGTATTGGACTGGGTTGAGATATCTTTTCAATCTGCAAACTCCAGTATCCCGTCTACGTCTGGAACTACCCCGTGAATCTGCGAGCCTCCGTCTTGACCGTCGCCAGAGCTGCTTCGCCTAGCAAGTGTGAGTCCTAAGCCACCCCATTCCGCCCCGAATCCTAACGACTTCTGCTCTGCCGTCAACCAGACCAGACCAGATCTCATCGTCTTCCTTCACTCTTTGAGACGACTCACCATTCTTTGATGGCCCTCATTGAAGCAATTGTTTGACTGACCTCCTTTTGCCACAGTCGTCGCGTGCATCGTCCGTAACCTTCGCGTCCCCTCGAGCTTTTCCAACACCGCTGACGCCCAATCCGCCAGCAAGCTCAACAGCAAGCTCTCAACTCCTATCCGATGGCATCCTCATCCTCCAATGTTGTCGGTGTCCACTATCGAGTCGGCAAGAAGATCGGAGAGGGTTCTTTCGGTGTGATTTTCGAAGGAACAAACTTGTTGAACAACCAACAGGTGGCCATCAAATTCGTATGTCTACCTCCTCAATTCAATGCGATATCCAAATAGCGGTCTGCATATCTAGAAAACGTAGGAGACATAAGACATAAAGATCACAAATTAACAAACCATTTTTCCAACAGGAACCTCGAAAGAGCGACGCTCCCCAACTGCGAGATGAGTATAGAACATATAAAATTCTCGTTGGCTGCCGTAAGTGAAGCCAAGCAACACTGTTGAACGCAGTAATCTGATACGTGATAGCCGGTATTCCTAATGTCTATTACTTCGGTCAAGAAGGTCTTCATAACATCCTCGTGATTGACCTCCTAGGGCCCTCCCTAGAAGATCTATTCGACCATTGCAACAGGAGATTCTCAACAAAGACTGTCGTTATGGTAGCGAAGCAAATGGTTAGCCTCTTCTTCTTTTTCTTTGGAATGTTCGTTGCTAATTTTAATAGCTCTCTCGAGTCCAAACTATCCACGAGAAGAACCTCATATACCGAGACATCAAGCCTGACAACTTCCTGATTGGTCGACCCGGGTCAAAAGCCGCCAATGTTATTCATGTAGTAGATTTCGGCATGGCTAAGCAATACAGAGATCCCAAGACAAAGCAACACATACCATACCGGGAGCGAAAGTCACTGTCGGGTACTGCGAGATACATGAGTATCAACACACATTTGGGCCGAGAACAATCGAGACGGGATGATCTGGAGGCGTTAGGACATGTTTTCATGTATTTCTTGAGAGGAGGATTGCCATGGCAGGGCTTGAAGGCCGCCACCAACAAGCAGAAATATGAGAAGATTGGCGAGAAGAAGCAAACGACTGCTATTAAGGATCTTTGTGATGGATTTCCAGAGGAGTTCAACAAGTACCTCAGCTATGTTCGGAACCTTGGATTTGAGGACACGCCTGATTACGACTATCTTCGAGATCTGTTCACACAAGCGTTGAAGAATACTGGCGAGGTGGAGGATGGAGAATATGACTGGATGAAGCTCAACAATGGCAAGGGCTGGGAGGCTATGAAGCAACATCCCCATAACATGCTGCACCAACCAAATGCTGTACCAGGAGCCTCGCAGAGAGAACTTCACGGAGCCACACGAGCAGGAAATAGCACACCAGGTCACCTCACTGCCGCCCGTTTAAACGCCGCGCAACCCCCGCCTCCCTCCCCTATCAAGCCGGGGATGGGAAAGACGTCGCGCGATCGACCAAGCGCCCCAGGCGGCTTGGTACCAAAACGCAGCAGCGGAGCGGCGGGGGGCCTCCAAGACGTCGCTACTCCCACAGGCTCAACCCAGGCACAGTTCCAGAACAGCTCGAACAACCTGCCACAGAGAATGACGCCTCAGCCGAACATGAACTCGCAAGCACAGAACGGGAGACCCGTGGAGCCCCAATTATCGGGATTCCAGAAGTTTATGAAGACGGTTTGCTGCGGTTAGCTGGGTTGCCAAGCTGTGGATGAAATAGATGCTGATTACCACCTAGGATGAACACTTCTACTTGAACCTCGACTTTCATGTACTCCTCAGTCATCTCGTCAAACTCGACCTCGATCTCTTAGCACTCTTTGAACGTGTTTCATGGCCAAAAGTCTTTCGGAAACGTCCTCAATCATCGCCTCCCCTACCACGGCGTCTTTACCCTCTGCAATCAGCAGTTACGACTCTCGCTATTTGTCACATACAAGGTCCTCCCGTACCTTTGGTCTTCGCATAAACAATATCATCCTCCACTGGCGTATGGGTCTCATTACTTGTTACTACTTCAAGATTAATACTTTGTCTTTCCTGTTTCCTCAACTCCCTCTAGCATCGCATTCCCTTTCACGGCTCTCTACGTACAAGAGACGCATGGTCTTGGTTGCACGGAAGGGACTTCACGATAGTTATAAGCTTTTTATTTCAGAGCGAAGCACTGGCGAATAAGGTGCAATAGATGCATTGGGCTGGGGCTTTCATGTTCAGAGTTCTATGAATGGAAAAGTTTGGAAATTGATGACTTTGAATGCATGCGTGATGTTGTAATACCGTTTGAATGCCCTAGTAATACTTGGATACTACGATCGACTTGACCTACTCTCGAACCTTACTACTATACGAAGGGCAGTCCTCTCGAGTACTCGGCTGCTCACTACAATTGCACGCTCCTGCTTAAAACTTTCACATAGTCTTCCCGGACCCCGTACAATAGAAAGAGAGGACGCTGCAAAGCAATTACGTGTCATTATGACAGACCGTTTCTTTTCATGCCCATCTACGCCATGTGTAGCCCCATTCCCTAAGTCTTACAGTCTCCCAGTCCATCCACACCAGCACAAACGGCCCCATCTATGTCAACTTCTGCTTGATGAAGAAAGACCTCAGATGAGAGAGTTGCCACGCGCATGTAATGCCCAAAACAGCCAATTGAACCAAGGTCCACCTCACCACCCTCGCGTTTGTAGACTCAGATTGATCTCTGAACTCTGCCTCCCGTTCCTGCGTATCAACCGTCAGTATATTATCAAAGATCACTTCCCACATAAAGCCTCTATCCATCCCAACCTAGTCATCCCCCAGAGAAACCAGAACTCACCCTCTGAAACACCTGCTCGCGGCGAATATCCTGTAGCCTGCCATTCAGATCCTTGACCTTCTGCACAATATCATTAATCTTGCCCTTGTCCTTGCTCTCAATCGCGCTAGTCTCTCCAATCGCCAGATCGAGCGTCAGCTTGATGCCCCCCTGGGGATGCAGAGCAGACATCCAGCCTGTGCCCCCCGAGGAGGACGATGGCGTGAAGCAGATCTTGTGGTCGCCGGAGTCGGCAGCGGAGAAGGTGAAGCGCCCTGAGGAGGACCCTTTTTGCGAGACCACGCGGTGGTCGGAGTCGAAGACTTCCTAGGGGATTGTTAGCTCTGCTCAAGGGGTTGAAAAATGGGAGAGAGGGATCGGGACACCTCACGTCTACAGAAATGAAGATGTTCAGCCCATCGTGCTTCTTCCACATCTTCAAATCATTGTCGAATTCCTCGGCGCTGTAGTGCCCTACCACGAGCGTGTCTTTTGGGAGTTCCTCGAAGAAGCATTTTGGTGTCGTGCTGTCGATGTAAAAGTATAGCGATTGCACTGGGGCGAGTAGCGCACTCAGGGAGAGGAAGGGGATGAGGGATCGCATGTTGAGAAGATTTTGTGGGGAGAGGTTGGATTGAGATGTGATTCCGCACGATCGATATCTCCTTGAATTCGATTAACGTGGACAGATCATTTTGGGCAGTCACGTGGCGTGTGCGGCCGCTTGAGCGCGACAAAGCAAAACAGCATCATCGATCAGATTTCATCAACGATTCGCAAGTTCACATTAAATTCATCAGATCCCCGTGCCCGCACGAATCTGCCATCTAGGCTGTCCCTAACTCAAGATGACTTCCCATGATGTCCGTGATATGCTAGATCTGCCAGGCACAGCAGGGCCACGACCCGCGAAGAAACAGAAGATCGCAGCCCCGAAGTCAAGTCTGAAGGGATTGGCGCGCGAACTGCAGAGTCTAGGAGGTGATAACCCAATTTCGCTCGTTCCAGTGATATCATCATTCAAGAAGAGACGGCTGGCGAGTCGCAAACCTGCCTCGAGATGGCTGCTCAAGCCATTCAAGAATCCCGCCAGAGGAGACGATCTCGTTCTTTCGCACTGGAGGAGGAAGGCAGAAGTACCACCTCCCCCCGTGGGAGAAGATGGGGATGCAGAGCAAGTTGAAACCAGACCTGAGCCCGAAATTGAGAACTCTACCTTTGCGAAGTTCAATGTGAAGGTCGATATCCCCGAATACACGGATCTACAATACTCGTTGAAGCTGGAGAGAGAGGGCTGGACGAAAGACGAGACGGATTATCTGATGGATCTGGTGAGGGGCTTTGATTTAAGATGGCCGTTGATTTGGGATCGTTACGACTACGAACCTCTTGCAACTGAGGAGAATGGTGATTCCCTAGTCTCGGTCACGAAAACTCGAAGTATGGAGGACTTGAAGGCGCGATACTATTTTATCGCAGACCAGATGTTGCAACTCCATACTCCTCTGAAGGACATGCGCAAAACAGAACACGATCTACACGAAATATTCGAGAAGTTCGATCCGAATCAAGAGACGAACCGCAAGAAATTCGCAGAGACTGCACTGAATAGGACGAAGGAGGAAGCCAGAGAAGAAGAGAGTCTGCTTCTGGAACTCAAGCGTATTCTGGCTAGATCAGAGAAGCTAAGTGAAGAACGGAAGGAATTATATGCTCGACTCGAGGCGCCGCCCAGTAATGGAAATATCGGTATCTATACTTCTAGTCAGGGCCTACAACAACTTCTCCAACAACTCATGACGCTCAACAATTCAAAGAAGAGAAGATCTCTCATGGGTGCCGAAACTATGAGTCCAGCCGCCGGCCCAAGTGGTCTTCAAGGCAATTTCGATCGCCGCGACAGCACGATGCGAGAATCGATCACGGGACCAGGCGGACCAGGCAAGAAGGGCACACCTCAAGGTCCACCAGAGCGTCGCGAACTCACGAAAGAGGAAGAGAAGATGTATGGTGTTTCTCAGCCCACCGAGAAACTCAGCGGTCCTTCCTTCCGTGCCGACAGACTCAACAAACCGATTACCAACAAGTCCGCTACCATGCAATCCAAGATTACAAACGTGCTCGGCGAATTGGGTGTTCCAAGCAGACTCATTATGCCCACCGCAGCCGTCGGCCAAGAATGGGAGGCTTTGTTGAGCAACATACAGAAACTGCTTGAGCTTAAGAAGACTGCGGAAAAGCTCGATGGAGAGATAGCTATGGCGAAGACTCTGAAGGCTGAGCGGGAGAAGAGGGAAAGAGCTGCTCGGGGAGAACCAGATCCAGAAGATGAGGATCTAGATGTGAAGAAAGAATCGGATAGAGAAAAGAGCATCTCCAGGAGTGTGAGGGGTGGTAGTGTATCGAGGAGTGCCAGAGGTGGGAGCACACGTAAAAGGAGTGCGAGTGTTCTCAGTGCTATGAGTGATAAGAGCACCAAGAGGCAGAAGAAATAGTAAGGTGTATGACCATTAGCTATGTATTACGTCCATTGTATGTAGAAATTCAATGAAGGCCGTTAAATGTATAAAGTCGATGAAGCTTCCGACCTTGATTCTTGGTTCTCACATATCATAGATTCCTCTTGACGATGATCGTGACTTCGCTTTTGCCCCTTTCAGAGCCGGACCAGAGACCTAGTAGACACAGAGGATACCAGCCAAGTAACAATTTTCGCAAGTCGTCGAAGCTCTCTACCTGACAACTCTAAGCATCCTGGGCTAGTGAAGGGAGCACCTATTTATCCCTTTGGTGCTTGTTCTCAAAAGTCGATGTGAGAGAACCTTTTTTTGGTAATTGGTGGAGTTGACTCGGTGACTCTTGTACAACAATTTTCACAGGACATAGGGCAGATGTTGTTGACGTCGAATAGATGGATAGCAGACTCTGCCTCGCTATCAAAGCTACCAAACTTATTAACACAGCCCGAGCATTCAAACACTTTCCTCTTACTAACTCAGCCAGGAAAGTAAGCGCTATGCACATAATTAAGTAGCATTCCATGAGGAAGTCTCCAGAATACAATTCAGCACATAAAGTTTTCACCGTGGTCAAGCTTGGAGTGCAATACTTTGTATTTCGACCTCTTCAGGCTATATTACTACAGAAAGCCAACCATCGTTACCATCCGTGAACCGGGAGCTATACCGAAGCTAGCCAGAGCCCCATTCCACTCATTCGTCAATCATCTAGAACAGGAGACCGGTCGTATACGGGCCCTTTTTCCTCTTGCAAGCCCTAAATATATGAGAGGAAGAGCCAATCCTTGAGCCCAGAGCAATGTAGGAAACCTGATTTAGACAGGTAGGAGATATGAAATTCAACGCTATGCATGATGACCCTGACCCTGACCCTGATATGGAAACGAGAAAGCAAAGAAAAATTCCAGCGCGTTATAAGCCTGATCGCCGCTGGGGGGTATGGGTATCTGAAGGAGAATCGTGATGAGCAAATGGGCGATCTGAGGAGATCGTTATTTTTGAAGCAAGATCGATGACGCGAAATCGGAATTTAGTTTTCGTGATATCCGAGACCTCGGATTACTCGCGCAGGGTTGCCACAGACAACAGTGTATGGTGGGACGTCCTAGACAACATCAGTCAGCACGGCCTGTAAAATGGATATAGAGATGCCAATGAACAGCATATAAAAGAATTGGGAGATGACGTACTCTTGTGACAATCGAACCAGCCCCGACTGTGCTACCCTTGCCGATAGTTCTTCCTGGCAATATTGTGACACCACCACCGATCCAACAGTCTTGGCCGATGGTGATTTTCCGACCCAAATTAGGGCCCCTGGATCCCAGACGTCGCTTGGGATCAACAGGCAGTGTCGCAGTGTAAATATTGACATTGGGTCCAATGTTACACCGATCACCAATCTTAACCTCGCATGTATCCAGAATCGTGCAGTTCTTACCGATGGCGACATCTTGACCAATGCTGATATTGTACCCATAATCACAGGTGAATGGAGCTTCCACAACAACATTGTCGCCAACTCGACCAATTGGCGTGATTGGAGATGCTTGTGTGGGAGAGATGACATGCTCTCGAGGTTGAAGGATATCTCGGAACAGACGAGCACGTTCTTCGGGAGACACACCGTTGTTCGGATTGGTGCTACTATTAAAGCGCCAGCAAGCCCCATTGCAGCGTTCTCTCTCCAGAACAAGCTCTTTGTCAAAGGGAAAGTAGTGGCGACCTGCAAGCATTTCCTCCTTCTGAGTACGTTGCCGAGTCGTATTGGCCAGGTTGGAGAGCGCCAATTGTGCAGCAACCTGTGGGTTACTATGAGGGCTGTCTGAATGCATCTGAGGATGTAGAATCTGTGGCAGAGTTGAGGACGCTGATTGAGGAGTGCCAGTATCTGAATCTTGTCTGGGTTCTTGACGAGAGAGGTCATGAAGTGGGCCAGGACGCTCATACGCATTCTTGAGTTGCCGGTCTGGATATGCAGAAGTCACAGCACTGATAGGCGTCGGTGTTTGCTGAGCATATGAGATGGCAGATAGTCGATTGTTCTCGGGGCTAGTAGCACTGGGAATTGTCGACGCACTGGGTTGATCGTCATCCATGCTGTGGGGTCTTGCATGTGGAGGATCGACACGCAATGCTTGTCCTCGATAGCCAGGTAGAGGTTCTCTTCTAGGAGCCATACTGTGAGGTTGGTATGCCGATTGGCTGTATCCTGAAGCCTCATACTCGGTCTTTGACTGCAGAGGAATTGGGGGCTGCTTCTGCTCGGTCTTTGGCCATTGACCTCGTTGCTGGTATCCCGAACAGACAAAGCCACCGCGAAGGCAGTTGTTGCCTATGAAAGCAGTCAGTCTCAGTTCGGGCGAATACTTCCTGAAATCACCTACATTCAGGCCGAGTCTCGTCACATTTCTTCTTCCTCCGTCTGCAGGTCATGCATCCAGTCTTCGTGCGGTTGCTAAAGTTTCTCTTACGCTTCTTAGGATCTGACTGGGCAGACATCTCTCTCTGGTCGTTTGGGTATGCTGAGTAAGGTCCAGCGGACCTATCGTTGTCAGGACTTGCGTGATCGTAGTCACGTTGTTGATCCATGCTTTGTGAAGCTCTCTGCAATACTTCTCCTAGCTGCTCATCCGAATTAATGTGCGACTGAGAATATTGCCGCGAGTGCCAAGGGTCGCCGCCAGACGCGCCACGACTATCCTCTGCTGAAGCAGCGAATTGCCGATATTGGACCTCCTGGGGATAAGAATCTCGCATTTCTGGCTGTGATTGGCCTCGCGAACTTTCTTGCGGTCCGTCTGACTCTGTGGTAGCGGTGGTCGGTGTTTCCTTCGTTGATGATGGCAAAGCGTGAGTATGATATGAGTTGGCCGAGGACGAGCTTTGCTCAATGGAACCAGATCGCTTTCGCTTGTGTGACGACTCTACATCGGAATATGAGGCTGACGGTTGATACGATTGTCTGTCTCCATTTGCTGGAGCCCAATCTTGGTTAGTTGTAGTGGTGATCGTTAGCTTTTCTTGACCAGGAGGAGATATTCGTGGTTGTCCATTAGATCGCTCGTCTGAACCGCGTCTCGCGTTTCCGTTCACACCGGTTGCTTGAGATATGCTTGAACTTTGGTCCTTGCCATTGACGTTGACAGCAGTGAACCGTGAGGTGGGTGATTCGAGAGGAGCTGCATCTCCAGTGCCGGACATTTTGACACCAGTATTACTCAAAATCTCTTTGGCCAGGTCGACTAGATCCCGAGACGCGAGGTGGCCTTTCGGTGGTGGCAGGCTATCAAGAGAATGATAGTTTCCCGGCCACGTATGCGCAACTTCAAGAGCAACGGAGCCTTGTTGTGCAGCCAGCTTTGCGATTGACCTCGAGTCTTGTCAATCGACAGATTCTTGATTCCACCAGGGAATTGCTGAGTTCGAAGAATCTCGAACTTCAGTGCAGTCCGTAGCCCTAGGTAGTTGCTGGCGGTTCCAAGTGGAATATCCTCCTGCGCCTTCTCAGTGGCGTGGCTCGTTGACAACTGCGTCTGGTTCACTCTAACAAATCCACACCCGTTTCTTCCTCCTCTGCTCCCTTTTGTTTACACAAGATGCTTCACTTCTCAAGGTTCGTTGGCCGTCCGTCTCTCCAATGCCACTCCTTCCGCCACGATCACGACGTTCCTTGAGCCAAGTCGCTTTCTCCTTAGAAATCTTACTGCTTAAGTCGCCTCTGACAATTCGTTCACTTTGATCACCAAAGCTCTGATATCAATCTTCTTCTTCCTCACCGGCCCACAAAAGATCCAATCTGACAATTTCGCAATTTGTCCGGATAAGCGCGCAGAAGCCAGAACTAGATGCGGAATTCGAAAGAGAAGCTTAGAGTGTACAGCGAAGTCTCTCGCACTTTTATATCTGCATCACACTCAATTGAGGTCCAGAGATGCGAATTGGTGCCCGTGACGGCTCAGAAGTTAGGCGCGCCCTGCGTAACGACAGAACAAAAACGTCAGATCACTCGCATCCACGACCAAGCCTTATCGAATTCTTTTCCGCTTTCCGAGTGGAGTGTAATGCGATCGAACTCCAGAGATTCAAAGTCAGTATTAGTTGGATCAATCCCCAAGTCCTAATCGTTCGTTTCACGTGGTGCCTTGCAAGCCAAAAGTAGGAACCGTACGAGTCGACTGTGCCTGCCCTCCTCCAATACTCATGCGCGCTCCTTCAAGCGAATGACCAACTCTAAAAATGGATGTACAGATCAAGTTCCTTGTCGATCGACAAGTGCGATTGAAACTTTGATAATGGGGACGGAAGATGGGAGGGTTGCGAAGTTTACTCTCAGACCCAGGGGAGTGGTAACAGACGACGACGCAGCGAACGTTGGGGCTGTCCGCCAATATATTGACGCCCGCCTGTCCTACATTCGTCATGCCTCCTAGGGCGGAGCCATATCGCGCGCCTATTGCGGGACCATGTCGCTAAGAGAGTTCAGGGTTTGGCGGTTCAGCTATGCCTGGCCTGGCTCAGATCCAAACTATTTGATCCGAGGCTTGACTCGGCCACTCTGGTGAGCCTCGAGAAGGGAGATCTACATCGGGCATCATCAATCAGGCTGGGGCCTTGAGAACGGCTTGGGGGTTGGATATTGCTCATTCATCTGTCGGTTGAACACTTCCGCCCGGTCTTTTCAAGCAGGAGCACGAGGAGGACCACGAGCAGGAACAGGAGCAGGAGCAGGAGCAGGAGGACTTGGGCTAGCTCGGCAATGGTCGTGCATTCTCTAGATACAGACTCCTCTATGGTAGCAATGGAGAGGGGAAGCGGGATCGTTATTGGGGTTGGGGTTGGGGTCAGATCCTGTCTAGCAGCAGTGACACCTCTAGAGAGAGGGATGTGCCCGTCTGCCCGTCTGTGTGCGTATGGGATGAGGTGCAGGTTGGATGGCACCCTTTGCATCATGCTGCTGGCTCGGATAGCTGGGAAATTCTTTCCCAGACTGGCGCCGGCAGATTAGAGCTTGGCTTCAGCAGTGAGCAGGCTACAGGTTCTGCGTCTTCAAAGTAGGTAAGAGACGATGTGATGCGATACGGACCAGGTACCTTGTCCACTCCCCACCCCCCTTCAACCTCCGACCACTCCGATGTCAAGAGCAGCTGAGCGGCTGCTCGCTTTGCTCTTCGCACTGCATCAGCGCGCCATCCTCTGAGGCACATCACATTCTCTGCGTACTACCGCGATGGAGTAATCCCTGTTCGGCCGCCTCATTGGTCGCGCCTCAATGTCTCTCCGTCGGCGGTTATCTCGATCAGGCATGGCTGCAATCCATTCGATGGCCAAGCTTCAACAGACGTGCACAAGCCCAATGTGAGACTGATATCGCCTATGGAGCCAGAGGCAGAGAGTGGAGAGACCCGAATCCTTCAAACTGTCCGTACGGAGGATGTGGTTTCTTCGTGGTTACGGGGGACACAGAGTCGAGCACTGCAGCTTGGTGTATTTTTACAACCAGTCAGACTACTTAAGACGTTCTCTCGACTTCCAGTCACCAATTTCTCAACCTCAATTTCGGATAACCCAGACAGGTTTAGTCACGCTACGCTCGTGAAAACTGTGCCACTACAGGCCCTTGGAAGTCTTCTCCTCAGAGCCTTGCCGCGCATGAAAATGATATGATGGGGAATTCAAGGTGATGCTGGATACTTTTGAGGTGCTGCCCCTTGTATGGAAGTCATCAAGCCCTGGTCGCGTCTCTATGAAACGATACTCCGAGGATCAGAACCAGGGATTCGTTACAGGAATAGATTGCGAGGATCACAAGGATATCGTGTAAGATACTATTGATGACCTGGCTATCTTCACCGCATAATTTCGCCCTATCAGATAGACCAACATGGGGGCCACGTTCGAAGATTCAAAACTTCTGAAGAGATGATTCTGTGACGGGGTTTCAAAAGTTCGCCAAGAAGAGCCATGACAGGCGAGAGGCACCGCTTACGACCCTCGCCAGCGTAACTCAATTGCCGCAGCGTCTACTCAGATTTGAGAAGCGCAAAGAGGTACGAGTGGCTAGAGAGGAGACCAAGGTTCAAGGGTCATTTGGGAACTCCGAGACAAATTTTATCCAATCCGCAATTTCAATCTTGAGCAAGTGGGATATTACCAGACTCCAATGCGAGGCTTTTCTTTGGGGGGGGGTTGGGCCACGACTAAGGTTCCGTGACATACGACCAAAGAACGTCAACACGGGAAAAGCACCACAAGTAAGAAACGGATAGCCGGCAGATGGTATGCTCAACGCTCAACTTTCCTTTCGCGCCGATGATCTACAGACCCTAGGAGCGGGTACTTGCTCTGAATTTCCTCACCCAAAGGAGGAAAGTCAGTTGCTGGTCTCTTCGATATACGAATCCCTTTCTCCCACGAATCACCAACATCGTCTCAGTTCAGCAAGGCCCTCAGTTCCAAGGCAATCAGAGGCTAGGTTAAGCCCTCGATTTGATTAAGCGCGGCCGTGGCAATCCTTTGTCCATCGCTGGTCGCGCTCTGTTGGATCAATCCCTGCGCTCGGTTCAAAAGTATCACTTCCCTTCTGTTGGCTTTCCTGTGCCTCGACTCCGCAGCTTCGTGATACTCTCGCACAGCCCACCGAATCAAACTTGGCTTGATGAACGACCGAAAGGTATGTGATATGTTGGATGGCGGGCCAATAAATCCAACATGCGCGGGGTTGTGTCTGCAGGTTGCGGTCGTCGCATTCACAATTTTCACCAGGGTACAGCGGAGTGGCTTGAATCTCGCGGCCTCGTGATGTACTTGTGCTTCCCCGGCCGCCCTCCTTCGTGGCCACACGTTTAGCCGCCAAGGGTGCCTATACTACGCCGCAACTATTACATTACTCAATCTGCTTACGGATCACAGACATGCTATGCGTTATGTTTCAAAGTGGAAGGGCCAGTCCGAGGAGGGTCCTTCCCATCAATACTTACTCCTTTGATGCGGAACAATGCCTATCTATGGCCGTCCAAGTCCGTGAATCTCGATCAGTGGATACCGTCATGTGACTGCAGTTATTCTCAACCTTCATTGCGTTGACCGCGACTCGTCAAGAACCACTTGAAGAAAAAAATATCATACACGGTCTTGAAAGTCTTCAATCGCCAGTGCATCCGTCAATTTAGAGTTTTGTTCCAAAAATATCTCGCGAATGCCAATCATCGTTGGGTTTCTAGGCGCTCCTCTAAGCGCTACGAGACCCCTTTGCTCTCCTTTAAACGCCCACTGTCTTCGACGTGTTCTGCTTTTTCTGAGGCTTCTTCTTCCATTCGGGCTTCTTCCTCCTACACCACTTCAAAGTTCCATGACGTCAAATATGTATCTCACCTGGCTTGGCCCATGTTCATGGCCTCTGCGAGCCATAATTAGCACCGTACCTGCGTTGGAGCTCATCATGTACGCACGAGATGGCCCGACCAGCGTCTCGCTGCCACTTTTCCTGTATCTGCGCATTATTGTGAGTTCCCCGGGTCTCTGTGGCTTGTCCGGATGCTCCCAGGTCGGCGGTTGGTTGACAGATGCTGGACCGTTCTATTCAGGGCGTTTGGAGTGATGGAGACATCATAATTCGTAAGGCTGATGGTCAACAGTATAAGCGCTGATGCAGGTACTCTCCAACGTCAACCTCAGGGGTTTTTAAGGCTCGCGCTTGAGTTTATCCATCCAAGCGCCAGCGCTCCGCCTCCGAATAAGGCCCAGCAGGGCGGGAATGCTTCATGGGAATACTTAAAAGGAATCTCAGCGCCTGCCAGATTCACAGAAGGGGTAGACCTTCTATTTCTGCCTTGCTATTTGTCTCCCTAGTGGTGGAGCGCTGTGATTGCTCTGGTTGACGTGCAGACGTGGAAATAAGTCTATTTTCACGCAAGCAATCGTTCGGGGGGTCACCCTCGTCAATCTACATCACAAACGGCCTGCATGCATGTAGAATGCAGTATCTTCATCACGACTCTATCTTAACGTCTATGGTGACCTAAAAACTCGTCATAGGTCTATTATTACCCTGCTTTGAACCTTTATTTAGCAGCTTACCGCCAAACCAGTGTCGAAACATCAATGCTAGTGTTTCATTGTGAACAAAATTTCGTTATACAGATGCTCTATGCATAGTTGGAACTCGAAGAGCCGTTTTCGAGTGTTCTGGCTCCGTTGTGTTAGGGTACGAGTGCTTGTCCGTCATTTGCTTCGCATATTTTTAGCGCTGCACACGTAAGAAGTTTGGATACATCGCTCCGAATCCTCCAAATGTGACACCAGATCTCTGAGTGGATAGAGAAGCTCCTGTTTCATAATCTTGGGATCTGCTGAAGAATCTGGTGGAAAATGATATCTCGCGAAGTACTCCTTTTCGTGCTAAGCGAAGTTTTGTAGCGCTCTTCGTTTAATTATTACTACATTGCCCCAACATACTGCCAGCGAAGACTGTTTCATTTGTCGACTTTGTTTTTCGAACATTACACTCTCACCGAGGCTAGGAGCTACTTGATTCTATGTATCAAGGATCCTCCATGTACGGCGTGTCGCTCATGAACATCGACCGCCTTCTCGGGGACTCTATGCTTCCCCCGAACTTTTAGGCAACTCTCTTCTGATGAATCTAGTAGAGCATGAGATCACTGGGATTATCTCAGCTTGCAAATTCCGCATGGCAGGGGGAAATGCATAGTTTGGTATGGAACTTCTCTTCAATTCACGCCAAGCTCAAGGTGGGCAAGACGGCCATAAACTTGAGGCTCAGCTTAGAGAGGACTGCTAATACTTTGAACTTTCTCTTCTCTTCATAAACATTCAGTCACTGGAATTATTTTCATATCAAACTCTCTTGTCGATTGCTGCTGGCGAAGAAGCCTCAAGAGTATCAGCTCGTTGTTTTATTGGAGTGCGTTGCTCGACTTGCATATCTCCATCATTCATACAACCGAAGTTCTACCTAGTCGGGACTTGAAAACACTTTGTTGGTATTGTAACCCGATTATTAGAACAAACTAAACGATTGAATGGCTACTATCTTCACCCTTTCAGTTTCACAGTCCCAGTATCCAACGTCAAGATCTAAAGGCGAGCCGCTTGACCTCATATCATGTCAGATCAGCCTCTTCTTATATCAGGTCATCGTCTTCTCTCAGTCGAGGTGAGCAGCTGTTAACAGTTGTGCAAGTATCCAACCCTAATATTTATTGCTCACTCCTCGGGTGCCTGGACGACCATGTGCAGAGTTTCATCGCAGACCCGAGTCTCTGGCTTCATTTCATCCTTCTCTGAATGTTCCTTTAAGCATACTTCCACAACTTTATTGCAGATCGGAGTATTCAGCTTGATTCCATCCTCCTTTGACCACCTCTTTCCTTCTGGTATACCTCGTTGTAGACGAGACTTTATAGCTCTATTCTGTTATGGCCTATGTGTAGCCAACGAGAAGTGCCGTTGAATATAAACATCTCAGTGAATAATTTCTTCTTTCAACAATCGCTATGTTAGTTTCACTACACATCAAACATTCTACCTTCATGCTCTCGTCGTCTATGAATGCTCGACCAGCCGAGAGTCGCGTTGTACGTCTTCGTTTTAAGGAGAATCTTACTAGCTCCATATAAACATGCAGCAGTTCGTCGCACGTCGACCTCCGCAAGCGTACTTTGAGATAGAGCGTGTGGAAGCAAGGATGGCCGCACGTATGTCAAGTGTATGGGGACAACAAACCCAGCGGTCCACTATCAACAGAAATAACGAAGAGTGACAGCACATCACTATATTTTCTAGCACCGTCCTAGCTGAAATCTCGATTCCTGCTGAGACATATGTCCGCGGTTGATGGTCAACCTCGCTGTTGACCTTTCGACGGACCTTGATGACAAGGTTACGGATTATCGAACTGTAAATTAGACGATGGGCTCTCTTGAATTATAAGCTTACTCTCCGGTTTTTCAAGTCGCAGAAGACGATATCTTAAACCCTGCTCCAAATCCTACATGTACATACCAAGCCCCGCGAAGACATGCCCAGTCGTCGCCGAAAGTCGCCCTTGACGAATCCAATCATCTTGCTGTCACGCTCCTAGATACAATAGCGCATAGAATGGTGCATTCTGGTGGTCCATAGCCATTGAGGAGATGAAATCGGCGCCTCCAAGTGTCAATACTCGATGGCTCCGTCATCAGTCATGAAATTACAAAGCTATCTCTATCCAAGCACCACTGCTACCCAGGAAACAAGGTCCAGCAAGCCCAGCGCGAGACACTGCTTCAAGCAAGCACATAGCTTGTAAGGCAGAGCACGCCAGTAATCTCAAACACTCTGTATCTCAAAACCCAGGAGCGAAGTCTCGGCATCTTGTAATGCTCCAGCCTCATAACACCGTTTCTCCCAGAACAGTACCCAGGTTTCGATGGCACGACTGCAATGGCTACTTTACTTCGATTTGATCCTCATCTGCAGACGCATATTCGAGATCAAATCACCACCACCATCAACCAGCAACCGCAAACTAACCTCCTCGTAAACTCCATCAGGATCTCGCTCCTGCTCCCTGGACAGCGAAAGTATGCATGTAGACACATACAGCATAGATACCAGCTATACGGTACATACGGTAAATACAGCACAAGATCCCAAAGCCCAGCGCCCAGACCGTCTACGAAAGTGTCGGCACAGGAAACCACGAGATCTCCGAACGTACGCCCTCCATCATCCGCTGGGTAAACGCCGTTCACGACGGAACGACGACCCACCTTCCGACCGACCCATCCGTACCCATCTTACCTAGCCGTACGCAGGAAGTCCCGATCGGCGATCGCGATCGCGCCCGAAGGCAACGAAGATGCGGATGGAGGTAGATACGGAGGTAGATACGGAGGTAGAGACTACCGACGACGACGACGCCGCCGCGTATGTTGTGTGTGTGCCTCCGTACGAGCGATTAGTTAGAGTGCAGCGCGATCGGGATGTTTGCTGAGGAGGGAATGAGGGAATGAGGGAGGGAAGAGGTTGTTCACGTGATGGTTTGTGCTGAGTTGATTCAATGGGTGGATGGATAGATGGATGGGATGGGATTTTCGTGCGCTGGATTACGGAATTGAGAAGGCGAGCAATGAATGAATCAATCAATCAATCGACCAGCATTAAGCACACAGGTCATATTTCATGCTCAAAGCTCGCAGGTTCAAGTCTCACACCTTGACTCCCTC
This sequence comes from Hyphodiscus sp. D1413, assembly GCA_003988895.1. Taxonomy (NCBI): domain Eukaryota; kingdom Fungi; phylum Ascomycota; class Leotiomycetes; order Helotiales; family Hyphodiscaceae; genus Hyphodiscus; species Hyphodiscus sp. D1413. The sequence goes on from QYAO01000050.1 coordinate 166,583, forward strand.
CCTCTCTCAAGTGGATTGATGCATGGACTCTGATAGAGAATGAAGGCTGTTCTTTGCGTTCATGTGCAGATTGCTGTTTGCTGTAGCTTTTCTGTTCTGTTGTTTCTGTGACTTGGGGTTAAGTACAGAGTGCACTGTGCGAGGTTTGGGGATCATGGAAGGGCTTCATGAGGGACGGATCATGATGAAAGGGCTTCATGCAAGACGAGGAAAGGTCGGCTGCGCTCAGAGGTGACGAAGACAAGTGCAACCACATGTATTGCAAGTGCATACAGCAAGGTCTAAATATATACAAGAAAGTCTAGCGGTTCTAAGAACAAATCCAAATCTCCCATTCCCATTCTCCATGTGCTCCAGGCAACTATTTTCATCATGATATGATGTGTTTCCCAGTTGACGCCTTTCTCTCCTTTCGATGCAACCATAGATGATGCCCTTAAAAAACTTGTAAATCGGCTCGCGATTTGTGCTGAGATCTACTCAGGATGAAGGTCGTTATGTCGCCAAGATCTAGTTGAAGTACCACTCAGCGGTAGTTCGTCCGACGCTCTCGTCGGCCAGCTCGTCAAATGCGGCGTTGGAGAGATCGATCGAATCGCCACTGCAGCCGGGACACTTGTCGACGACTGTAGCGGTGGTGCTCTTTCCAGTTGACGAGCACGTGATGGTGATGGTCTGTCCACAGTACGGGTTGCCGTTTGACTGCGTACCCATGAGAGCGTAAGGCAGAGCAACGACCCTCTCGGTCGATCCGTCGCTGGTGATTCCGCAAGCTCCCAGGCCAGCCTCGTAGTATGTGATGTCTCCGGTGCAGGGCGAGTCGGCGGTGCAGCCGCTGGTGGTAGCGCCGTAGCTGGACGAGGATGATCCCGATGAACCGGTAGAACCTGAGGATGCGGCGGTCGTCACGGTGGCCGCAGCCACGGATGTGGTTGTGGGTACGACTACGACGGGGGTTGGGGTGCTCGAGGTTGTAGTCTCACTCTCGACTGGAGCGACAACGGCTGCCACTGAAGAGGAGGAAGCAGGAGCAGGAGCAACATAGGTAGAAGATGGAGTGGGTGCTACATAGACCGAGGTCGAGGTGGGAGCAGGCGCAACGTAGACAGACGAGGTCGAGGTCGATGATTGTGCTCCTTGGAAGAACTGAGCTGGGACCTCGGCGGGGGAGGAGCTGGCGGCGCTTGGAGAGGTCGTCGAGGCCGCTGCGACAGTGGGCTCAACGAATCCCGAAGACACCCAGACGGTCTCGGTGATGTCGATGGTCTCGGTGACATAGTCATACTCGGTGAACCAGTCAACCTCCTGTCGCTTCTGGTGGAGCTGTTGATGACGGTGGGGTTGCGCGACGGCGGCAGAAGCCAAAAGGGAGGCGAGAGCGAAAGTTGTTGACTTCATGATGATCGTGGGTATTCTTGCTCGTTGATATGGGTTTTCAAGAGGGTGTATGGTGGTTTTTTTGTGGTGTGAAATGTGAAGGAGTGAAATAGGTAGGATTGACTGGCAATGCGATTTGTTGGCAAAGGTGGGTTGGTGGAAAGGAAGGTGGTGAGAAGTGATATCTCAAGGTGGGCGTGCTTTGTTGGAAAGAATGTAGATGCGAAACCGTCGAGGCTGTTGGAGTGAGAGTTGAGGAGAGTGAAAGGGAGGAATGTTCGTGGTCAAAATAGTCAAAGAATCAACCCTAAGCCAGCGCCAGGGTGGGCCTCGTCGGACGGGGGGGTGGGGGGGCTGACTTGCTCGTCCACGCCCCTGGCGTCCTGGACTAAGCCGTTTCCGGGGATCTCGATTGGGGTTAGTGCCAGGTACGGGGAAATCCACCAGCAAAAGGCCCCGCCAATCGGAGGGCGGAGGGACGGCCGATCAGCAGTTGGAAATACGTACGGAGGTACAATTCCTGGTCAGCTGGAATTATGTAAGCGACTTTGTTTGTTGCTTCGAACTCCCCTATTTCTCATACTGCTGAGAGATGACTTCAATATACTGAATTCGGTCATATACTGATTCATGCTCTAGCAACTTTGAGGCTTTGTCTCCTTCTTGCGGATGCTTGCATCAGCCAACTACCGGTGCGTATTGAAGCTGTACGCTCCGTAACCCCCTAAGCACCTGCTAGGCACTGGCTAAGAAAAGCCTGCAAAAAGCCTTCAGGGGGACCACGTCAGCCATGGTTCCCCCATTGCTGCTCCGGACGGAGGGACAGCGCAGGACAAGCACAGTTGACCACACCACCCATGGCTGCTGATTCGGCAAGTGCAAGTCCTACCTACAGCTCCGACAGCTCGCTGTTGCTGCTGGCAACTGCTGGGAATCCTCCCATGAAACATGAAACTTCCCCCCCCYCCCCCCCCCCCCCGGGCTGCTCTCCGAACTCCGCCTCCATCGCCGCCAGGGTCCTTCCTTGCTCCGTTTCAAAGGGGTAGGGAAGAGTTTTGACCACTAGTCCGCAGTCACGTGCTCACAGTCCCCACCTGGGCCTAGAACTCGCACGTCTTTCGGGGAAACTCAACGCTTGGCCACACGTGCTGATTCATGCTACAGAGGTACTTACTCGCTCTCCCGACCTCCCTAGCTTACCTACAATGAGAAGTGAGAAGTGTTGGTCCTGCAAATGGCATCTACGCCGAAGACATGACATGTAACAGACATTAGCAGACCAGAACACGCAGACTCTGCTCGCAAGTTTTGCACGACTTTTCGTCCTCGGAATCGCGAACATGCCACCTTCTTCCGTCGTCTTCGTCTTTCTATACGCGGGCAAAAGCAATTCCTTTCATGTTGCACTGCTATGGCTTTGTAATCCATCATCAAATCGCTGTACTCTGTTCAATCAGAAAGCCTCTTGATGCACCCGGTCAATCACGACCTTTGTTCCCCCAAGTCCTACTGTGTCCATACATTCATTTCCCTTGTGCTTCATCTCCCTTTGTACTTCACACTATCAGCATCAAAGCGCCATACAATGTGACAAGTCACTCTGAGCAAGGGCTTTCATTCAGTGTCACTATTCCCCTCATTTGCAAATGGTTCATTGTCTCAAGCGTGTTACTCCCAACAGAAGCTCATTCCGAAGTCCCCATCTCAGACGGGTAATATCCACCTTCTTCCCTCACTCCATTCTGAGTAGAATGTCAATGGACTATCCTCTCGCAGCAGAGTCCAGAATCCATCTGACCAGTCAGTGGAGAGCTTGGAGTACGGAGATACTCCTCCGATGAACAGAATACGTGATCACTAAAGTGCTCTGATCCTGTTCCTCAAGAAAGCGACCTCCAATCGCTCTTGAAATCATTCCCATGTACGGTGATGGATTGGCTTCGATAACAGGACGCACCGAGCATCAAGCTGTGAAGCTCCATGTTATCTTGTTCCCCATTTGACCCGAACCACAGAAAATTCGTCTCCAGTCTGACAGCGAGCTCAGTATCGATCTGAGGCCGTTCATCGAGGCCGATACCGCTGCCGCTGCCAATACCCACCTTCTTTCAATCCCCGTGGCTCTATCCTTCCGCTTTTCTCCCAGAGCGCCGGACGTAGAGAAGAGGTCTTCAGCATACCCGCCAAAGATCTGGTCCTCGTATGTGACACCCAGCCGGGACTCGTTTTCCGGGCCTGCCCAATATGAGGGAATGTATTTATAAGCAGCGCTGCTTGTAAGTGCTGCTGCTGCTGTAATGTTTCTGCTGGACCATTGCCGCTGTAGAGCTATTACTCCTATAATACTATTACTCCTATAGTCCTATTCCTACTATAATACCATCCCAACCAAATCCTCGAACCTCCTCCTAAACCCTTCCCACCCACCCACCAACCCCCCACACTTCCATTCCTACAGCCCACCCTCCAGTAACTCGCACCCATCCTATATCCCTCCTCACGAAGTAAACCCAAGCGACCACGTGCTCCGGCCCTCCTCACACTCCGCGCCTATATAAGTACAGTAACCAGCGCACTCCAATGCCACGACATGAGCAAGCCACCAAGAATAACGTTCCATAGGAGTGTGCGACTTGCTGCTGGTGGTGACGAGGGGTCGTTTTTGTTTTTGTTTTGTGGATTGTATTTGATGGTTAGTGGTGGGTGAGGGGGGTGATTGATGGGCTTTGAGAGGATGTCGGGTTGGTTTGCTGTCGGTGTCGGTGTCGGTGTCGGTGTCGGTTGGCATCTTACTGTCGTCTGAACCTCCTATTGTCTGGACTTCTTGTCGTCTGAAGTTCCTGTGATCTGGACTTCCTGTTGTCTGAACTTCCTATCATCTAAACTTCCTATCGTCTGAACTTCCTATCGTCTGAACTTCCTGTTGTCTGAACTTCCTGTCGTCTGAACTTCCTGTTGTCTGAACTTCCCGTCGTCTGAACTTCCCGTCGTCTGAACTTCCCGTCGTCTGATTTTCCTGTCGGTTGGGACCTTACTGTCGGGTGTCTTTTCACTGTCGGTTGCCATCTCGCTGTCGTCCAAACCTCTCATCGACAAGTCCTTCAGTCTCTCCCAGTCTGTAACAAAAACTCCTCCAACTTATCTCCTTAACGTATACCTCACACAGCTCTCACTCAAAGCTAGTAGCAGGAAGCACACGCACGCGCTAGACGCGCGTTTCTGGGAGGTTTGGAATTGGGGAGGAAAATTGGAGAGGATGTTGCAGGTATATATAAGCTATAGAAATCTTTTTTCTGATGGGTCACGTTCTGATAGCTCTGGCGAGGATCGATCAGCGGTTTGAGCTATGGGACTTTCTCTGGCTGTTAAGGTGTTGTCAAAGATCTGCTATCCTAATCTTCTATGTCTTGGATGATGTGGATGTTCTTCTTTTCTGCAGGAAATTAATGACTAGAATTCTGCTATCTTATTGTTGAAAATGCTGGATGATTTGGATTTGTCCTTTTAAGTAGGATGTATCTATGTCAAGCTATCCTATCCTGAAGGTTCAAAACGGTTCGGATACTCAAAACTTCTGAACGATTCGGATACTTAGCAAATTCATACAACCATAACGCAGACATGTCTCGAAACCATCTTCCTATTCTGTACATCCGCCAATTGTTATACACGAGGAATTCATCAATCATTCCTTCGGCGCCTCCTCAGCAGGAACCAAGACCTTCTTCTCTTCCAACATCTTCGCTAGCTCCCCATTCTGATGCATCGCTACAAGGATATCACACCCACCCACAAACTCATTGTCAACATATAATTGCGGTATCGTAGGCCATTCGGAGTATTCCTTGATTCCTATCTCGGCATCAGTAAAGCTCGCCAAAGTGCAAGTCCAAATCTTCCATCCCCCCCAATCCAACCCGCCTCACCCAGGATACAAAAAGAAGAATCATGTCATACCCTGTCTTAACGCCTCATCCTCCAACACATTAAACGCAGTAAACTTCTTCGGATCCACGCCCTGCAGTCCCAGAATCTGAATGCTCGCCCTCGAAAACCCACACTGCGGCGTCTCGGGCGTGCCCTTCATGAACAGAACCACCGGCGCGGAACCCACCGCCTTGTCGATCGCAGCTCGGGTCTCTGTCGACAGGAAACGAGCGGCTAGAGGTGTGAGCGTTATGCTGGGAGAGGAGAATCGCGAGAATCCCGCTGGGCGGACGCCTTGTCGGAATGCCTGGAGCGTGCTGCGTTAGATTGCGGTGCAGGAGCTGGCAGCCGGTTTGGACTTACCGATGATATGAGCGGTCTTAGTGACATTTTGGGTGGTGTTGTGCGAGAGGTGAATCGGAGGACTGGATGGCGAGGTCGATGACGAGAAGATCTTGGATGGGAGGCTGACCAATCGGCTGTTTATTAATCGACAGCCTTGTCGAAGACCACACCACCTCCTTGAGCCTTCTTCGTGCACCGAAGATGATCTCTCTATCTATACATCTGGAGCAATAAACCCACGATAGACCTCTACGTAATAATACAAGAGGTTCAAATATGTCGCCCACTACTCCAAACCTCCCAACACTCAGCACACCTTTCTCAGCCTCCTCCCACAACGACTCAAAAACGCACCTCCTCCTCGCAGCCTCTGGATCAGTAGCAACCATCAAAATCCCCAACATCATCTCCGCACTCTCCACCCACCCCTCGCTCTCCATAATCCTCATCCTCACCCGCGCCGCAACCGAGTTCCTCGCGGGGCAATCCGCCGAGCAGCCCGCCCTCCCCTCGCTCCTCTCCCTGCCAAACGTAGACGGCATCCTGCTCGACGAAGAAGAATGGGCGCACCCCTGGGCGCGCGGCAGCGGGGTCCTCCACATCGAGCTGCGGCGCTGGGCGCACATCCTGGTGATCGCGCCGCTGAGTGCGAATACGCTCGCGAAGATCGTGGGCGGGCTCGCGGATAATCTGCTCACGAGCGTGGTGAGGGCTTGGGATACCACGGGCGTGATTGATGGAAGGCGGAAGAGGATCGTGGTTGCGCCTAGTATGAACACGGCTATGTGGAGCCATCCGGTGACGAGGAGGCAGATTCGGGTTTTGGAGGAGGAGTGGGGTGTGAGTGGGAATGGGGAGGAGGGGGAGGGGTGGTTTGAGGTGTTGAGGCCTATGCAGAAGGAGTTGGCGTGTGGGGATGTGGGGGATGGGGCGATGAAGGATTGGAGGGAGATTGTGGGTGTTATTGAGGAGAGGTTGGCGCTTGGGACGTGAGGAGACGTACGGAAGTATCTGTGGAGATGATGAAGACGGCAACGAAATGCTGCAAGTCAAAGTAGGTTCGAATGTTCCTTCAGCACTTCGGAACTTTCCTGGATTGCCCAAGGAGGCTATTGTTAGGAGTGCAGGTCAACAAGGTGCTTGCTTCAAAGCTGGTTGAAGGTTCCATGAGGGTTGTACTACTTCTGCTTTATAAGGAGAGTTCAAGATCTCGTTCCAATGCATCGGCGAGGGATACGCCACTCAGTGTGGGGTAAGTCGCCTAAGAGTTGCCAGTCCATTGCTTAAGACGTCAATTTCCAGAGATGAATCTCTGGCTTCGGCTAGACCTTTGTGCATTGGTGTAAATCTATCATATTGTTGTTCACTGTTGACTCGGTCATGAAGACTAAGAAGAGAACACAAGAGCGGTGGCTCGCGAATGTCCAGGAGCCAGCCACATGAGATGCCATGGCTTCAGGATTTCTTTGGTTTCGCATGAGTTTCTGTACTTCATATAGAGTTTGGTATAGAAATTCGAAGTGATTTGCTTTAGTACCAGGTTGGACTGATTTTCTATGTGCTGGGTGAAACGCATGTGCCATAATTCCTGAGCCTCGCGTCTCCCGTCTTGCTATTCCATCTACATCCCACAACTCCACAACGCACTTCCTCTTTCGTCACTGTCAATCTGATCAACTCACGCTTCTGTTTCGACCAATATCTCCAGGATCAATATGGCGCGTCAACCAACTGAGAAGCATAAGGGCAAGCGCAAGCACAACCATAGACTCCGAGGCAGCAACAGCAACGCTGCGCTGGATTCCCAAGACTCTCAAGACCCACAGAGGCAAGCCGAAATTTTCAAGAAGCCATTCAAGTCCAGGAAGACCACGCATAACTCAGCAAAAGAACCCGAAGGTATCAAGAAGCCCACAAAATCCACCAGGACCTTCTCCGCAGCCGCGCTGTTCAAGCACGCCAGACACGACGAAAAGAAGCACCACAAGCGAAAGGAGCCAACCCCAGAGCCCACCCTGACAGATCTCCTCCGAGGTACCGTCTCCCTCTCCTCCGGCTTCACTGCTGATAAGTCTTAGAGGACATCGAAGAAGGCATCGAGCACGCCCGCTCCTCAATCGACCAAAGTCTCCACGCGAGCTTCAATGTCCAACACGAAGAGTTTATGGACCAGCTCGCAGACTTAAGAGCAGCGGACGAGGCATTCTTCCACTCTATCTTACACACTGCTTCCATGCTCAGCACGCCGTTGGGCGAAGAGCAGATCGAGACGACCTCTACCCGCGATGGTCAGCGCGTGACGGAGATTATGGAGATCGGGAAGCGCATCGAGGCGTTCAAGAAGAGCGTTGAGAGAGATGAGGAAAAGCTGAGAGGCTACTGGAGGGCATGGGAGGATGTACAGAGTGAATATGAGGAGTTGGGCATTGAGGTTTTCGGACCGGAGATTTTTGGGGGTGCAGCGAAAGGTGCGAGAGATAGTGGATTCGCGAAGGAGATGGAGGGTCTGGATGAGGAGCACAATGCTAAGATGGATGAATTAAAGATCGAGGTGAGCAATCTTGCGGAGGAGTCCTTGACGAAGATGAAGGAGTCTGAGAAGGTACGTGCCGGTATTCTGAGAGGCGTGGAGGTGCTAACTTGGAGTAGGAATTGGATGCTAGTGTTAGGAGACAACAACACAAACTTCTCCAAGCGCTCATGGCGGAATGAAGCACTCGAACATTGCAAAGTGTGAGTCGGTCTATTCTAGAATCTATTCTATCACTAACAATACAAGCAGTACAAAAACATATCCAAACAACATTCTCATCGCGAAGTTTGATAGCCTATTTGCTGTAATCATTAGCTAGCCATATACCCACCGAGTTTTAGCAATAATCAAACCTACACAAGTCCTCCTGCAACCATCTCAACCGTTGGTAATTCTATCTCCACCTTCCACTCATCATTCTATGACATTTCCGAGCCCTCGCTCCAGTGGGAGCATCAGCCGTCGCAGTGTTTTGTTTTGAATGGTTTCCGGTACCCATTCGATGTCGAGGTGGCTGCGATGGCGTAGCAGCAAGACGAGCTCTAGCAGCGGCTCCAATTCGAGATCCGCTCGAAACCTGTCGAGGAGTAAGGGTAGTGGATGGCTCGCTAATGCTTGGGGTGGAAGTTGCGGCTCCTCCGGATTGCGGTCTTCTCAGGATGGCGGTCGGCGCCCATGGGGTCGAGGGGCTTTGCTCGGGTCTGGGTCCAAGGCCATTGCGAGGAAGTCTATTTGGAAGTGATGGGAAGGATCCACTAGGGGATTCCGTCAAGCTTGGTGGTACTGGGGCCACGCAGTTGTGGGATCTTGGTCTTCTTAGGATTGCCATGGGAGCTTGTGCAGTTGAAGAATTCTGTTCGAGAGATGGTTGGTGAATGGGCGTTTGGCTGCCTGGGAGTTCTGTTGTTGCTGACATCGGGGTTGTAGACGAGCGATCTCCTCTTGGAGTCATTGGGCATTGTGTTGAGAGGTCGCCTGTAGGGGCTGCAGTCTGTGGGGCATTTCCGATTGCATTTGCCTTTGCTTTGCCTTTGCCGTTTCCTTCATAGACTTCGTCGTCATCAAGTTGCTGCGAAACCACGCTCCACGAATCTTCATCCGGATGATCGTGGTGCTCATCCTTTCGATCCTCTCCAGTAGAAAGTTGCTCAGTATTCATCGTCAATTTCCGCTCAGCCATAACCGAGGACTCTCCATTGAGAGGGACATTCAGCTCGGCGATCTCTCGGCTCTGGTCTGCTGGAAGATCCTGGTTGTTGCTCCCAGCAAATCGTCGTTGAGCGGCGCTCCGTTGATATCGTTGCTCCTCAAAGAATCTTCGGAGAAGCGCGAAGACAATCTCTCTACAGGGAAAAAGGTCATGTTCGATATATGGGTCGAGTGCAACTGCTTGGTGTAAGGCCATCATTTCTCTGTAGAATCGGATACCTCGCCCGGGCACCTCTTCCTCGTACGCATTAGTGATGATTGAAGCATTATCATCGTCATCCGTCTCATCCTCCTCTTCATCAGGCACAGCATGGTAAGACGGGAAAGGTTTCATTTGTTCCAGAAAATCGGGAGTTGTGGTCCGAGGGACCTCACCCCAAAGAACAAATTGCTCATCATAGGTCGGGAGTTGGGTGAGCAATCTCGGTGCAAGATGAGCACTGTGTTGTTGATTAAAGAGAGTTCCGAATTCCGAAGCTGGGTGCTCCACTTCCGGGAGTTCATCCAGTAGTTTGTATGACTCCGATGAACTTTGAGACTCTTTTGTAGGCTCATCGGAATCATGAAGAAGTGATCCCAGGGTTTTCTCCTCCAGTTCCTTGAGAATTCTCTCTTTCTCCTGACTGGATTTCTCCTCCTCCTGTTTCTTCCTTTTCTCATAGATGGCATCCAACCATTCCTGGTTTCGTAACCTTGGCCGAGTTATCGTGGCTCGCTCTCTGGACGGCTGCTGTTGTTTACTGAAAGCGTTGGTAGGACTCAGACGATTGAAAAAAGTATTGCCGAATCCATAGCCAGTGGAGTTTTGTCCAGGGACAAATTCAGCGCCATTGAAGCGAAGAGTATTTTTATTAGGTGAGGTTGTAGTTGAGGAAGGCCTGAGAAATTGAGGGCCATTCTCAATCATCTCTTCCCACCATTCTTCCAGATCATCTCTTCCACTATCAACAGTCGGGTTGCTGTTGTGTGGGTCTGGGGGTGGTGTGAGAAGTCCTGTGTTACTATTGGCCTTGACTTGAGCGTGGGCCTGTCCATTGTGACTTGAGCTTGGCGTCATAGGTTGAGGGATCGGAATACCGTTAGACGCATCCTGGATAGCTGTCGACTCGACTCGTGGGTGTATATCCTCAGTGGGTAGTGCCCTCTGTTCTGTGAAACTAGGCATTGCGTTACCGACATCTTCGATGTGTTCGTAAGCGGAAACTAGGTTGTTCAAACTCGTCATTGAAGAGTTCCTGGAGAGCTGGTGCAGAACCAATGTTGCACTGGTGACCATTGGAGGCCGATCGTTCGTCTCGAATGATCGAAATGAAGTATCATCCTCGCCATTGCTAGCATTGGCATTGTTGCCGCTATTTGGTGCTGTTATGTCAGTAGACGTGCGTTCCCTCCTCTCAAAGCGATATGTGCGAGACCAAGGCCTTGCCATATTGATGCTGTATGGGAACTTTGCTGTGTTGCCGTTTGGTGCTTTTGCTGCAGTGGGTTCGGATGAATGCGTGTGTGTGTCAAATAGAGAATGAATGATTAATGAAAAGTGTTGATTTCTCGACTGAAGAAGATTGAAATCTGGTTATGAGCTGCAATGATTGAAGTCGGTCGTGAGTTTGGGTGGTCGTGAATAACGTGTGGAAGAGCGTAAAGATATAGTGGTCATGAGGTACTCGAAAACATCATATTCGCATCAGGACTGGAACCAGTCTGAACTTAAATCTCAGTTGTATTGAGAATATTCGCAGTCTGGATATCAATTTTCTACAGGCATCGATTGACTTTACATGCACTAGCCCGAAACTCTGATGGGAAGTTTGGGGAGCCGAAAACACAAGATCGATACTCGATGCACTAAATGGACTTGAATTACAGGCAATTTGAGGCTTTCAGGTGCATCACAGTACAGACTTTACTATCGCCAATGTCAATCACCAAGAGATGGAAATAGATGGGAGATGGGTACGGTTTTTTGGGCTCTACCATAATCCCCGCTTAGGAAATTGGTTCAAAGTTAATATTAGACAGAAACATGATCTCATAACTGATCCTCCAGAGTAACCATATTCTGCGATCCATGGAACTACCAAACGCCGACGCTTCGATCTATTTTTGGAATTTTCTTGACCAGTCTAACTTTCATCGACCACGACTCCCCAGGTGTGTTCTGTTAGATATTATGGTTAGCGCTATTGTACCAAAAATAACTGTACTGTAGGATGGTTTGAGGATATCGAGCATAGATCGAGAATGATAATCATCCGATTCAAACGTGAAGGACTGGCTATTGCAGGTCGAGTTCTGAGAAGGGAATTGCATACCTTCTTTGCCGTACATGATATTCATTAACCAGCTCTTGATGAGAGCAGCATAGTCTCCACTGTCGCCACGGACCATTGGGATAGCCAGATCCTGGTCTCTGTAGCTAATCACAGACACAGGACAGACGAAATACTAGAAATGAAACGTTTAGTATATCGTGGGCAAAGAGATGGCTGAACGACTCACGGCAGTACCGGCAGCAAAAGCTTCGACAATGCGACCTTCCTCAACCGCCTCCACAATATCATCCATTGTGTACTGTCGCTCGACGATATCGATTGGCTCAAGCCCACTCTTCGACGCCGTAGTCAGTCTCTCGCGACATAACTGCAGAATGCTTCGTCTCGTGACACCATCCAAGATGATCTTGTCTCCCAAAGGCGCCGTCACTAATTCCAACTTCCCAGTCTGTTTCGATTTCCAGACGACAAAGAAGTTGCTAGCTCCCGCCTCAGTTACCATTCCATTGAGCAGCCAGAGAACCTGATCGTATCCACGAGCTCGAGCTTCGCCGTTTGCCATAAGACTTGGTCCGTAGTTTGCTCCAACTTTGGCGTATCCGAACCCGCCTGGCCATGCGCGGACACTATTTTGAGACGCCAGCAGCTTCATGCCTTCCGGTGAGCCCAAAGTGGGCATGAATGTTGCAATGACGAACAATGTGCATTCTTGAGGAGTACCGACACCGAGACCTGCTGCAGAACCGATCATCGTAGGTCGAAGGTAAAGAAGTGTTCCAGGACGTGGCAACCACTTCTTTCCATCTACAGCGGCTAGAGCCATAAGTAGCTTCTCAAGTTCTTTGGGATCGAAAGCAGGCAACGAGATCCGAGTAGCTGACATGAGCATGCGGTCGCAGTTGCAGTCCGGTCTGAATAGTCTCAACTTGCCATCGTATCCACGATACATCTTCATCCCCTCGAAACACTCAGTTGCATAATGCAACACCGAAGCAGTTGGAGCGAGTGATAAGTTCCCGTAAGGCTTCAATTCAGGAGCTTCCCATCCAGTTGAGGCTTTCCAGACTGCGGTGATCATGTGATCAGTGCATTGAGTCGAGGTGGCGATAATCGGATCGTCTGGCTCAGGTACAGACATAGGAGCCGTATTTCTGGTGAATTTGAGTCTCGAGGCATCCAATGGCTGCAGACCTGTTTGATTGATCTTCTTGGAAACGGCAGCAGCAGTGAGTTCAGAGGTCTTAACTCCCTCGGGAGGGGTTATTGACACTGCTGATGGCGCCATTTCGTCCAGAGGATTGATTTAATAGAACGTAAATGAGTAGAAGTTGTTGTCAGCAAGACCAATTGAACCTCAAACTCTTGGGATAATTCGTGAGTCACTGGAGCTTATCCGGGGAAGGTATAATTTGGAAGAACGAGTCAGGTAGAACGTCTCGCTTGGATGATAAACACCTTTAGATTGGGTACTCTTTATATATCAATTGATCTGAGATGAAAGAAATGAAAGAAATGCTGTATGCTAATGACTCAACAACAATGCAGAGGGGAGATCTGGTAAATAAAGGTCGTGTGAAAATAAGCTGGGTAGTTGCGGGCGCTAATGTGCTTGATACTGTATGGGATATGCTTGCCCAAAGTACTCAGTAGCTTCGAAAACTCCACTCTAGAGATTTTACAGATACTGCTTGTAACGCCCCACAAGCAGATAACAGGGAGAGCCAACTAGCACCGAGCCTGAGCCGCATCCTTTTCGTATATCATGCGAAGATGCAGCTGTGACCAGCCACAAATCGATGTGAGCTTTCCTTTCTTACCTCGATATACAACGAGGCCCAGATTGAAACCCGTGATATCTGCAAGGGCTGTTGATACCAAACATCGTCACCGCCTTCGTCCATGACCGATATCGCCCAGCTACAACCAATTTATATGTAGCTTGAAGAGGCAGGCCGCATGAAGACTTCCCCTGCTGACCTGAAGGGCGTCTGGGCGTGACCGGAATCGAAGGGCGTTCGTCTGTCGTTGAGATAGTTCCGCGATTTGAGATCCGCCACAAGCCGACGGTAGGCGCAAGTAGCATTGTTGCTGGCTGATTCAAGGTGGCGAGGATTTTGTTGAGTCATGACTCGCTCATTCGCTAAATCAGGGGTTGCAGGTATGTGCCTTTGAAATCACGATGGTTTACAGTGAATCTAAGAAGATTTTCTATATACAGCAGCCGTAATTCCAGGCGTACCTTAAATTTTTCAAATTTTTGAGATAAAGTATAGATAACTGTAAATCATAGGGATTTAAAAGAACTTGAATTCTACTCGTTGGGATCACAGGGCGAGTATACTTAGAAAAGTGTACTGGTGTTGGGTCTGGGTTTTTTGTTGGTATGATGTCTGACTTCTATATCTACGGAGGGGATACTACGATATACAGATACCCCCTATATCTCGGCTACGGAACCTTCCCCTACTCCCGTCGTATCCCTCCTTCTGCGTAAGAGGGATCCATAATGATCCGTGGAATACTTCCAACACTACATAAATATTTTTTTTTATCTAGCTAACTTCAACACTATACTTACACTTACAGCAATAGGATGTTTTTGTTTGCCATTTAAATAGAATCTATAGAATACCGTACTATATAAATAAGACTTAGTATGATCATAATGAGAGTGAGTTTTGATACTCTCGGTAAAATCTATTCCTAAATTACTGCAACCCCTGGTGAGTTGTCCAGGAGACATCAAACTTCGCCTTAACTGGTGCAAGTTGTCCCTCCTCCTCTGTTTTGTTTGGTATGTTGTATCTTTTTGGTTTGTACTTCACCAGCTTTCCAGCCCTTTGCTGGCAGCGATCCGATTTGGACAGAAAGACTGCCCTCTTGCAACTCCCTGAACATTGGTCGAAATGGCATTATTGTGAATTATATCTCCCTGAATGCATCGCGAAGGCCGGGTCTGGCCCAAGTCCATTGAATTGTTGATAATATCTATATAATAATAATTAGTGGCATTAATTGAATCTCCTTATCTCCTCTCCTTACAGATAGGCATCCTGCTGTAAGCATTCGATGAACTCTATTCACAAGTCTGGAAGAAAATGAGCTATCAGACGAGCGAATGTGGACCGCCTGACTACCTGTCCATGTCCCGGAAATCGATCGGATTTAGAAATCCCCCATTAGATCGTTATTTTCGCGCAGAGGGATCCAGCAGGCAATTATCTGAAAATGCTCTTCATTGATCTACGTTTCTATGCGTGATGCTTTATGCCGTCTACTTTTTAACCATCCCGATTGTACACCCCACTATATAGTCTCCCATCGCAGGTTATGCATATTCAAAAACTGACAACCAACTTCTGCCCCTGCATATCACCCTTCTTCAGCCTCTCTAAGCCCTCCTGTACGCTGTCGAGCCCGCCTTTCAGCACATCGATGCGAGGCAATTTCACCGATCCATCCTCAATCAAGTTCCCGAGTTCCAGCGCGTGAACCCTCGAGGCAGGATCCAGCACGAATTGCTTCATCTCTACCGTCTCCACGGTTACATTGGCCGGCACCACAGCTTTATCAGATATCATTGCCAATGGGGCAAATATGCACTTCTTCTCAGTCGAAAGTGCTTTTAGACAATATTGCGCTGTCTCTATGCCAACAAGGTCAATCGCTCTTGTGATGGAATCTGAAGCAATCTCTCTGATTTCCTTCACAATCTCGTCCCCACTCTTCTCATCTCGCACAACAACGTGTGCGGCTCCTAGACTTTCAACGAGATCTTTCGTCTTAGATGAAGCTACAGCGATGACTTTCACGCCACTTCTTGATGCGATCTGAATTGCAAATTGTGCTGTGACCGATGATCCTCCCCATATCAAAAGGTATTCGGGATGCGGTATTGGATCAGTGGTGTGCAGAGCCGCATGGGTCCGGGGTATTTGAAGCCATCTCCAAAGTGTCATGGCAGCCGTGAGACCAGCGACTCCGAGACATGATGCAGATTCGAAGGAGAGATTTGAGGGGATGTGACAGACAGTGTGCTGGGGAACTGCGACGTATTGTTGGAAACAGCCTGCTCGGGAGTCTCTGTAATATGTGCCTGTGAAAATTAATACTTGCAAGCGTCCAACGGGATTAAATTTGCAACGCACTTGTCCACACACGCTCTCCGACTTTAAATTCCTTCACATTGGCTCCAACAGCCTCGACTACCCCTGCCAGCTCCCTTCCTGTCACCCATGGAAAAGCTGGTAAACAGAAATTGTAATCCACGCTTTTCCAATCAATGGGATTTAATCCAACCGCTCGAGTAGATATGATAACTTCATCATCTGTTTCCAGCAAAGGGAACGGATGTTCCTCTATTAATGTATACGTGCGTTTTGCGCTTACAGTCAATGCCCGATTCGACCTCGATATCCGAGGCGCATCGGGAATCTCTTGAGTGGGTATGCTTGTGACAGTCCGAGTTTGTATACTTTCAGGATCTGTATCGAATGAATTGACGGTGCTTTGTGATGATTTCACAGGCAGGTCCTGCGTTGAAGGAGTCCTGCCTTGAGAGATCGTCGACCTTCTCCTTCCAAAGCACGGCAGACATTCAAAAACACCCATTTGGATAAACGCCCCAAACGATTTGATAGGAATTGAATAAAGATTGAGACAAGCAAATGTATCAATCACCCTACTGTATATCAAATTGAGATCGTGGAAGCAAAACACAACTTCTGAAGTAGGAAAACCAGGATGGGCGAGGACCATCCTCTTTTTTGGCCAACTTGCGACATAACGGAAGCAAATTGCACAATGCCATCATTTACAAAGCAGAGCCGGTACCTATCTGCGACGCGGCCTTCTCACGGGACTTGCTTGGCCGCCGGATAGGGCTACCCATAGTAATCATCTAACAATGGGATAGAACAGAGCTGTGACTCCACAGATTGCATTGTTTGTAAGCACTGCTGGCTTGGTGTTGGTGGTGTGCAGGAGGCTGTCCCGCTTTATCTTATCGGAGGCGTTGTTCAAAGGTGGGATGGATAAAAAGATGGACGGACCTCGGAGATAATTTTGAAGTTCAAATCACGTGACATATTTTCGTGCCCTGATGCTCTCTTTGAACTGGAGCTTCTTCATGCCTCTTTGCTTGGAAAACCTCGGAGGAAGGGAATACACCGAGCTACGGATAAATTTCCGTCAAGTACTGTGAATCATGATCACAATGAGGTTCTACAATACCCGACCTAAAGCCAGAAGGAGTGCCTTCGACAACAGGGAGTTGCTCTTCCTCCAATCGCCTGAATACCCAGTCCAGTTCGCAGCGAGATTTCACTGAGTTTGACAAACGAGATGAAGCAATAGAAGCAGCAAGAAGTGTTTGACCTGGGAAATGCGAACTTAGGCTTTTATATCATAGATGTTACATGCATCGTGGACGTGCTTCTTCAAGCAAAAAAACGTGCCAAAGAGGGCCTTTGAGATCAATTGCCTCGCAATCTTGGCACTGAAAATGTATTCGGAACTTGTTGACGAAGGCGGGGAAAAGATATTCGCTTACTTGGACCACAGGTCACTGGTCACTGGCCACTGATTCACTCTGCACTCTGGTTCAGAAAGTGCCTCTTATCAAATGTTCAATATGAAGAGGGCTCTCGTCTAATCAACTGTAATCTCCATGTACAGAAAACGTCGCTGGTATCTACGCTGGTGTTGAACGCCGAAGACTGAGCTTTCTAAATGCTAAAACCACCAAGCCCGTTATGGAGCCGCCTCTTGCTCTTTCAAGCGTTGCTCCTCTTCCATCTTCTCTCGCCTCCTCTGTGCATCTTCACCAATGCCCTTGACTCCCTTGACTCTCTGTCGCTCTTCGTACATATCTCGGCTCTTCAGGATTCGTTGAACGATCTGACCCGCATTGACTCCAGCGAAGTCGTGCTTTCCAATTTCCTTATAAATTCCCATCGTTTTGGGCGCAGTGTACGGGTCGTAGGTGAGAGGCATGAAGCTCGTTGGTCCATGGTATACGGCATCTGGAGTACCCCAGGGAGTCGATGTAAGATATGCTCGAGTCGGTGTGAAAGGAGCCCCAAAAATCACTGAATTCACATACTACAAGATGTTAGAACGAACAAGAATAGGATGCCGAATGACTTGCCTTGCATTGAAGCACGCAGAGACCTCGCTCGTAGATATTCATGATGGGATAGTTGACACCTTTCCAGCGATTGATCACTTCATCGTCGTGAACTCCAGCAACAACAAAAGCAGGTCCGTAGTCGGAACCCTTGCCAACTCTCTCTTGTACAGCTTCCTTGCTATACCAGCCTTCATGTTCTCCAATCTTTTCTTCTGCTTTAAGTACTTGCCGGAGAAATTCGATGTGTCCAGATGAGAAGAGGTCAAATCCGCCATCGACATAGACGACTCGCTGGCCAGGCTTAGGTTGAGTACCTTGGCAGAGCGAACTGAATACGCCCTTCTCCTCCGTCGTATCATCTTCTCTTGCTTCAATTGAAGCGTTCCAAAACCAAATACCTGCACCAGGGTGAAGTCCCGTCTCGTCCGTAGCATAGAGTTTCATTCTTTCAGCCATTGCCGCGCCGTCCATCGCCCGCTCCGCTTGTGTTCCCGACCCTTCTTCCCCAGCCAGTAATCTGGTTAAAGATTTGATAAAATGTGTGCGAGTACATAGCAGCATTCGTCCCACAAGATCCGTTGTTGAGATACTGGGTGTGCGTTTCACAACTTTAAATCTTCCGGCCGCTTTCACAAAACGATAACAATCCTCTCCACTGCTATCCGATGTGATATCGTCTCCATGGACAACGTATTTGCAGCCGTAATGAGAGATCCATGGCAAGGATGTGACATAGGGCGCATATGGTACGCTTTGAGTAACCCATCGGCAGGCATCGACGGCAGAGATTCTTGAGTAGCGGATCAGCGAACTGTCCCGTTTGTGGTTGTCGAGTCGGATTTACCGTTCTTCCAAAGTCATTACCGTAGGTCCCTTGTTTTCTAATATCGCTTCATCGGAATGGATGCCCACGAAGAGCTCATTGCCCAATTGTCGGGCTTGCAGCATGGCGCCGGCATGGCCTGTACTAGAATCAGTGCCTCATGTTTCAAGAGCATGCGAAGAGGATGACCCGCCATGATGGAAAAAGTCCCAGCAGCCATCGACCCAGATTCTGTCTTCTAAGACCTCTGGTGCTGGATCTCCAGGTGGAAGTTCTGCTTCGGCATGTAAAGCCATTGAGATAGCTTGGGGTAAGTTTGGGGAGGTGAAAGCCAAATTTCTGACCCAAGTTTGGAGATACCCTTTGATGTTTTCCTTTTGGTGGGGGAGATCATGAGTGGGCTAGTGGGGTCAAAACAAGGCTGGCTCGTGGCGCCTTGAAGGAGCTCAGGGGTAAAGGAGTCAACTCCTGGGTTTCGAACATGTGCCGGGTTGGCTTATATTGGAGATATTATGGTAAGTGAATAAACATAAAGACACGAAGTAGCCTTAGCGAAACATCGTGGTTCTAGGAATTCTTCTTCGTTTACAATAACCATTTACCGGTCCAGCGAACACGCCTGCCTCACCCTCGCCCATCGCAGGGAAGCGCCTGCAGACCTGAGACTATGTATTGAGACGGCGCTGAATACTAGAGGAATCACCGATCATTTTTGGATACCAAATGCTTTCTTCTCCCATGTCTTGCATTCTGCTCTTCGAATATCCGGAATTAGCAGTCGAAAAGAAGAGGATCAAAAGAAGGTACACTTCTCGAGCACCTTGAGTGTTCCTTGCAGGGGCGGCCCGCAGTAGCGGCGAGATGCATCGAGCACAGCAGCCTTCACATGGCTCCGACTTATTCAAGAGGAGTATATTTGGTGGAAGCAAGACACCAACGTCCACGAGGCCGAACACGAGCAGTGGATCTGCGACCACGTACTCTGAGTCGCACAGTTCCACGGCATCAACACCCCGCCGAAAACCCTCAGTATCTCTATCGAAAGGGTCGCTGCGAGGACGCAGCAACTCGAGAGCTCGATCCAGCAACTCGCCCGAGAAGAAGAGGTCCACGTCCAGTTCACATGCTCACACGGATCGAACTCCTCTACCATTGAATATCCCGCCTCGCCAAGATTCTGATCCAAAATCTGCTGATAGTTCCAAGGCGGAAGCAGCCAGCGCGGAAGCTGTGCAATCCCCTCTTTCAGGCACGGAGTCTTTCACGTCGACGACCCCGTACTCGAATATGCTGGCCAGGCCGGGGGCGGGCTATACAGCTCCAGGAATTGGTGGACCTCCTATGTTTTCAATTACGCAACAGCCTCCGAGTCCGACGTTGGAGACTATCACATACCAGCATATCCAGGAGACATCCGCGAAGAGGATATCAACGTTGGACTATCTGAGAAAAGCGTAAGAGAACGATTGAGCCTTGAGCATTGTAAGTGCTAATTGGGACGTAGACATGAGGGTCGAGTGTATTGGTTCAATACTCTATTATTTAACAAATCTGATCTACAACGAATGTCATATTTTGACACCCGGAAACTCGCTCGGCGCGCAACGAATTACCTTCTTCTGGGCCTGTCCCTTCCTACAGTCATTGACCTCAATGGTTCGAATTCTCAGGAGTTTCTTAAGACTCTAAACTCCCTCCTTTCGGAGTTCGAGTCTTTCCAACAGATCCATCCTCCAGATGGCTCCTCCTCTTCCCTTTCGCGAGCTCGAATCCCGCAGATGTTCAAGCGTGCAACTACAACCAGCAGTAAAGGACGGCGGCAGAGTGCAGCAGCAGAGATCGGGCTTCCTATGGGGAACGACTACTCCGACTCGAAATCAACGAATGGAAGCATAGCGTCGGCAGGAGGTAATGGTGCTACATCTTTCTCGTTAGGTGAAACGGATCTTCTTCCTGGAGAAGAATATACACATTTATTAACGCCCTCATTACCCTTCGATCCGGATTTCTACGAGACGTTTGCAACACTGTGTGATATTTTAATCGATTGTTATACTAAGATTATGAGTTTGGTTGCTTCACCCAGAGAGTGTAGTCCACTTATTGCGGAGATGTTCACCAAAGCCGATGCTAGAGTCAGGAAGATCATTATTCAAGGTGTTGTGAAGGAGTTTGAAGATAGTAGCAGGGTGGGAGTGAAGGGCGAGGTTGCCGGCGTTGGCAGAGTCGTTTTGGGTGGCTTGATGTGAGCGTTTGCATTTATACCACGGCATAGCGTTATTTGGTGCATTATGATTTATGGCAGATGATGGATAGATACAGCAGAAAGAGTCGTGGTTGCTTTTGCATAGTTATACCGCTCGGACATAGAAACATAATTACATATGTGCTATTCTATAAACCTACAGGAACAACGCTCCAAATGACAGAAAGAAAGCTTCGTAGTTCATCAGATACCATAACGCAATTTGTGTCATCAGAAAGTGGCACCGATTTTTAAACGGGCACACATCAGTGCTTGACTCTATTGGTAATCATCACCTGAACAAGCAGAATCCAGCTCCTTCGACAGAGCATCTGAGACGGCACCCTCGGTCTAGAACGAGTCTTTCCATGAGGAAAGACTTAGAGTGTGTTTTCCAATCCTCAGCAACCATCTCCGCTTTCCTATAAGCTATGGACCCAAGTAAAAAAAGATTGAACTCCTCGCACCAAGAATAAGCCCCATCGAGTTACCCCTCATACCGCTTGCACGGCAGAGAGGCGATCGCATGACTGTCGATCACGACGAAAAGATTCCAACGACCGGAACATCAGCGCCGTTCCAAGAACAGTCCAAACACCTCCCACCACCCCATCTCTCCCAGTCCCGAAACCTGTTGCAAAAGAAGCGCGGACTCATATCTTCATCCATGTGGTCTCCTTAGCTAAAGGCGCGTTTCCAAGGTCGACAGGAAGGTAGTACAGGCGGTGAGAGGGTGGAGGAAGGCGAAGAATGGGTCGAGGAGTGACCACGCTTCTATGGTGGCGTTTTGCAACTGTCCTTTAAGAAAGGTTGTCCGGGGACTTTCCCTAAAGCATATGTAGCTATTGCTAGCTGAGAATTCCTAAGAAGTCTCTGTTTGTGTGCTTCAAAAGTGCGATCGTTTGGGCGAGGAAGTTGGAGAAAAGAAAGTGCAGTAGAAATAAATTTGGAGGAAAACCTCACCTTTCACGCTAGTGAAGTGGGGCACAGCTGATCGACGCTGATTGGCCTGAGATGGCCTATTGTCGACGGGAATTCAAAGTGATTCTTTTCATGAGCTGCTTAAGAGTCGGACGTCTGCCCTCGAAACGCGTCTATCGTTGTTCGTATCCAAAATCCACAAACTGCCCTGAAACCTGATAATACTATCGAAGTCATGGCAGGCCTTTTCGGAAGCACCAGCAGCACTTCAACACAAAACAATACCCTCGGTGACCTATCAAAGGATGTGACTGTCAAGGCTCCACCTGAGGACAGCATTTCTGACCTTGCGTTCTCATCGCAGTCCGAACATCTGGCCGTCGCATCTTGGGATAATAAAGTCCGTATCTACGAGATCAGCGGAACCGGAGAAGCTGAAGGAAGAGCCGAATTCTTTCACGAAGGTCCGGTCTTGAGCTGCCACTGGTCGAAAGTGAGTAGCAGTAGTCCAGGACGGCCACAATAATGCTAACTTCTGAATAGAATGGCCAGAGAGTTGTTGGAGGAGGTGCTGATAAAGTTGCGCGAATGCTCGATCTTGGAGCTGGGCAGTCGAGTGCTCAAGTAGTTGCTGCTCACGATGCACCAATTCGCTCCGTACGATTCTTCGACAGCCCATCAGGTGGCGACCAAATGCTTGTTACAGGCTCTTGGGATAAGACTGTTAAATATTGGGATTTACGCGCCCAGGCCCCCGTTGCAACTCTCCAATGTCAAGAACGAGTTTATACTATGGATGTGAAGGACAAGCTCTTGGTGATTGGCACTGCTGATCGATATATCAATGTCGTCAACCTCAACGAACCCACCAAGTTTTACAAGACTCTACAGAGTCCTCTCAAGTGGCAGACACGAGTTGTTAGCTGCTTTACCGACGCGTCTGGATTTGCAGTTGGAAGTATCGAAGGACGATGTGCTATTCAGTATGTTGAGGAGAAGGACTCGAGGTTAGTACACCTACCACCTTTATTGGACCCCAACTAACTCGCCTCAGCTCCAATTTCTCATTCAAATGCCACCGAGACCCACCCCAGAACAACATGACCAACGTGTACTCCGTCAATGCTATCTCCTTCCACCCCGAATACGGAACTTTCAGCACCGCTGGTTCTGACGGAACCTTTCACTTCTGGGACGGAATTGCCAAGCACAGACTTAAGGGATATCCTGCTGTCGGTGGTACAATCTCAGCAACCGCCTTCAACAAGACCGGATCCATCTTTGCCTACGCCGTCAGTTACGATTGGAGCAAGGGCTACGCATCAAACACACCAAACTACCCCAACCAGATCAGATTACATCCGGTCAATGGCGATGAGTGCAAACCTAGGCCTAGTGTGAAGAAGCGATAGATGATACAGAGATGATGGATGGAAGTTTCAGACAAAGGGTAGTTGGCAGACTTCGTGGATTCTACTTTGCATAGGTAGGTTTGGAACCCTAATGGGGGAGGGGATTGGTTTTCGATGATAGCGACATGGCGACTGTACTGGCGTTAGGGGGGAGGAGCATAGCGATGAATATCCCCAAAAAGATAGCTTAGTTAGGAAAGATATCAAGATGAATCAAATTCCACGTTGCGCTCAATATAAATCACTACATTAGTTGGTCTTGGAAGGCCCTAACCCATCTATTTGCAATGCCCTGAGACCTGACCAACATTCCATTTTGGCAGCAAACTCCACGGGTCTCAGAGAGTGTCTAGGAAAATGAGAAGGCGTCGAAGAAGCTCAACGAAGTCAATGCTGTGGAGAAACCAAACAGTAATTGGGGAAGAAGAGAGGGCAGGTACTGGTTCAACTGCAAGTACCCTCCTTGACCCGGGGCGAGGAAGAAGGAGCAGTCTTTGCATTGGTCCACTTTGTCGGTTGTTGGGTTTGTGTTGTCTTGCTGTGTGGAAGCGGGCTTCACGGAAGGCTGTGGAGGAGAAATAGCAGGGTTTTGATGACACTATATTGCTATAAACATATCTCGCATCGAGAGAAGCAGTTTAAGAAATATCTTCGATTGGCTTGAGCAACATTGCGTAACTCTCGGCCGTAGCTATTGCAGAAGCAAATTACATGTACAGTGAGCCCGAACTCATCCCTCAAATCCAGAGAATCCTCAAACGCCATCAGGATCAGATCATAACGTCATAGGCCTGCCTCGAAATACTTATCCCTATCCAGTATCTTCCCTATCTCCGGATAGGAATACCCTCCTTCATCGGCGGCGGACTAACACTCTCCAGCTTCCTATCATCGCCTTCACCCTTCTCAACCTCATCAACGCTTGTCTCCCGATTCAAGAAACTGCTCTCCTTGACCGGACTTCCACTGTGCCCACCAGCCGAGCCACTGATCTGTATGTTGCCATTGCCGCTTCCGCCCTGGCTGGCACTGCTCACGCCGGGGGAGGAGAGATGAGGGATATTCTCGGGGAGAGGATGCTGGGAGCCCACGCTGCCCGTATCGACGGATGATGCTTTGCCGGCTTTGGAGAGTGCATAGTCGCCGCTGTCGAAGTACTTGCGTTCTTTGAGGTGTTTGGCCAGGTGGTCGGATTTGGATGGGAGCTTGCCGTAGAGGCGGAAGAGGCGTTGTTCATCAGGAGAGAGGGACTGTGAACATTAGTTGATGATACGGGACTTGGGACGAGTAGGTGGCTATTGTAGAGGCTTACCGCGATGTCGACCTTGTTCTTTTGGTGGGGGTTGAGTGCCATCTTGAAGAGCTTGTTGTTTGCGAGGAGAGCGCGTTGGTGAGGAAGATTCTGCGAGACTCGACTCTTTGGACAATCCTAATTGTTCAAGAAAGACTGAGGCTTCTTGGATGCGTATGTTGCTGCGTGTGACAATTTTATTGTTCGTCGTCAAGGGCTAGATCCTGGTCGTCTGGATTGGCCCAGCAGCGGGATGAAGGAAGCTTGTGATTCGATGCTTTTCCTCGTGGATGTTGGTATACTTGAGATCCCTGCTGATACTTGGAAGAACTTCGACTCCTTCGCACGATAGATTGAGCTCCCTAACCACCAAGAGAATACTTAGAAATAGTGAGGGCTTGGGACTGGTGAGCCTGTAGTATGTTGGAGGGGCATTATGCGGTAGAAAATGCGGGTCTTATCAAACGTTCGCTAAGAAATAAATCATTAGGACGCAAAAGCGGCATCGAATTTTCTCTTTCCTTTACAAGAATTTCAACTTACCATAGCTGATTGTCAAAGTCTCGTGCCGATCACCAGGTTTTGAAGTAAGTATCTTCATGTGCCGCGGGACCCTAACGTCTCAGAATGTATCTTGATTTGGGGGTTTTCAAATGTTCCTTGCTGTTGTCCTGCATCTTCAAACTTTCCAGATTCCGGACTTTCATTGGCTAAGCGCAATATCACAAGGTCTCGGAGGCTATGAGCTCAGGTCATCTTAAAACCGCACTTTATATATCGCTGGAAGAGGCAAAGACCTGCACGAGTCAGAGAACTAACTTCTATCAGCTTCGATCCAGCATCACGCTCTCTTCCTCTCAAATCGCTGGTTACCCCGCAACGCAGCCAAAAATCTGTTCCTAGCCGTCACTCGCTTTCCTTCCGATTCGTTCAGATAGTAACGCCCACTCAGCACCAGTATCTTTGTCTCACGAGTGGCATTTACCCGCCGCTGATCCATAGCTTTGACCTCTCCAAGGGTACACTAACAATCCTGCCAGTAAAATGGCTGGCAAGACTTACGTCGTTGAGCATCTTGATGATGAGCTCGGTCCCTGGTCGGAGTTGGAATACATCACCATAGCGAAGGAGTCTCACCAAGCAGGTGCCCAATTCTGTTTGTCATCAATCCCCCAGACATTGGTGCTACCCGAGGTGTTAAAGGCTGTACCTGGTTTCACTGCAAACGGCCAGAGTGTGGAAACCATCTATGCAGAAGACAAGACTCGCGTTTGCTTGCTTGACCCATCAGCAACGAATGAACTGAGTCCAGAGGATGGCCAAGTCTTCGATGTCTTCCTGTTTGGTGGAATTTTAGGTGAGCAGCCTTACCAGTCCTCGATTATCACCAGATGCTGATATTCTATAGGAGATGATCCACCACGGGGTAAGAATAACTTCTTTTGTTATGGGACGATCAATGTGCCTATTACAGTTCAAGTGGCCTGATTGACCTCGGCTGCCTGCCTTACCACTTAATTGCGTTCTCAAATTGCCTGATACTGTTGAAATTGGCATTAAGGATCGCAGATAGGACCTCCGAGTTAAGGAAAAAGGGATTCGCAGGCCGCCGTCTCGGTCCAAAGCAGATGACTACGGATACGGCAGTGAGAGTCACAAGAATGGTGGTTCAAGAGAAGAGTGAGTGAATATGACAACCTCAGCTGATTGCAACTAACGATGTTATAGTTCCGCTCAATGAGATCCCTTATATCGACTATCCTGAGCTCCGCATCAACAAGAATGAGAGTACAGAAATGCCTTTCCGCTATGTGAAGGGTAAAAATGGGGAATCGATCATGCCAGATGTAAGCCGGCACCTGGATTGTCATATTTTGGACCACCTTTAGTGACTGAATTTAGGGAATGATCGAGTTGATTAAAAAGGATTCCGAGAAAGGCTTTGGCGACTTGTTCTAAGCTTCTATGATCCTAGTAATACAGAGCGCCAGGGTTGGACGTGTTGAAAATACGATGCCTTTTGCAGATTTGCAGAACGAGATGTATCGAGCCTTCTTCGCAGTGGCAGAGAGTATCCAGCATATGTGATATGACTTATACTTATGTTTTGGCCAAGCAATCAAGTGTACATCTCAGAAGGTACCTGTAAGGGAAAATGTTCATGGGACATACCTGTGAAATGTGCCTTCTACTTCCAAGAGAAGGCTCGAATAGAATAAAACAACGGAAGTGAAACCTTGTCTTGTGAATTTCTTAATTGAGATAACTGTATTTCAACTACCTGTGCTTGTACTTTTTAAACTTGGTTCCGATTTTACATGAGGTTACGTCTTGTATCTACGTAGAAAAAT
Organism: Hyphodiscus sp. D1413; assembly: GCA_003988895.1. Lineage (NCBI taxonomy): Eukaryota > Fungi > Ascomycota > Leotiomycetes > Helotiales > Hyphodiscaceae > Hyphodiscus > Hyphodiscus sp. D1413. The sequence continues at coordinate 193,420 of QYAO01000050.1, forward strand.
CCAAGTACTGGAAGCAAATTATCCGATAACCATGCGCCTACTGCCACAACCACCCGAAGACATAGTCCAACTCCAGCCCGCTCGTAATTCGCCTTATAGGCTATTATCCAGATATGTACCGGTGCGCCGCTATAAATTTATAAATAGTGTTAATAAGAGACGCCTTTACTCTAAGGATTTGAGAGGATAGATCTCTGAACATCGACTAACATGAAGTTCGGAAAGAGGAGGAGTGTATCTTCAATTTCTATCAAACAGCAGAAGTCTGCAGAGCTACTATCATGAACTATATCTCAGGACTACTTAAAACTTCATCGCATACCGGAAGGTCCTGTCGACATATTGAAACTATCAAGATCGACAGCTCAATCGAGCGAAATAATTCCAACGCCTAATTCACAATGTATCATATCAATTGTAGGTAGATGTAAGACCCGAGCAATATTAATGAAACGATCTAGAAGCCAGGCTATTTATATACTGGTATTGTAAATGGAGTAATCAGTCAGGGCTGTCCCTTGTGTAACTGTTCGGCCGCTCGACCTGCTCAACACTTCGTCAAACTTCGTCAATGACATGTCAGCCACTAATAGAAATGCCAACTTTGGTTTTAAATAACGGTAGCCTCGAACAATGGCTCATAGAAACGAAGGCATGCGAATCATGTGATGTGTGCAAGGTTGGACTGTCAAACTCCTCTTGGAACTGACGAAGCTTCACATCCGTGGCCATGACACAAAACCCTGCGGATTAGCTGTCAAGAGGTCCGAGACTGCCCCTTAAGATGCTAGTAGTATCTCTATCAGCCGCAACCATCCAGCCGGCGCAGGAAACAGGGAACTATAAAAAGCTTGTAGTGATTAAGAAGCATTGCGACCTGGGTAGGAGAGGATGTTTGCTGCGAGGTGCCAAGCCGGGTCGGGTCTGGTCTGGTCTTTGTCCGCCGGGTGAGACAAAACAGAACTAAAAAAAAATAGGTAGAACACGACTAGAAACAAAGACATTCTCTAATAGAAATCATCAAACTTGCTCCAGCGTTGGTGAAGCATCCTGGACTCAGCCTTGAATCCCTACCTCCGTACTTCTTGAGTGTTTTCGAGCAAGTCGGCAGATGCATGCGAATCCTGATCCACAGCCACCTGCTATTTCGGGGGTTCTAGATCCCTACGCATCCGCCCGAGCGTCTCTGACTAGGGACACATACTCTTGAACAAATATCTTACAATCGCAGTCCTGCGACCTCAATAATATCTCCACACATCTACTGAATCCGCATCCAAGATGCGATTCTTCACCTCTCCTCCGGGTCGCTCGAGGAGGGGAATACCTTCCGAAGCGTTCACGATATGGAGCTTGCTATCAATCTCCCTTTTGCCATCGATAGGCCTGGCAGACAAGACGGCCGCCGATTACTATGTGCATTCGTTACCTGGAGCTCCTGATGGACCGCTACTGAAGATGCATGCTGGGTGAGTTCCCAAAGGCCTCGAGTGTTCTGTTTGCGACGCTGGACCTGAGCTGACGCGGATATTTCCAGTCACATCGAGATCACACCCGAGCACAATGGCAATATGTTCTTCTGGCACTTTCAGAATAGACATATTGCGAATAGACAAAGGACAGTTATATGGCTCAATGGAGGTCCAGGATGCAGTTCTGAAGATGGAGCGTTGATGGAGATTGGACCTTACAGAGTGAAAGACGAGTCGAACGGCCCCAAACTCGAATATAATGATGGATCGTGGGATGAGTTCGCAAATATCCTCTTCGTTGATAACCCAGTGGGCACTGGGTTCAGCTTTGTGGATACGGATAGCTATGTACATGAACTGCCAGAAATGGCGGGCCAATTCATGGATTTTCTGGAGAAATGGTTTGCTATATTTCCCGAGTACGAACATGATGATGTGAGTAGCGCGCACCGGAACACTTTCAATGACTGATACTTTATAGATCTACATTGCTGGAGAGTCGTATGCAGGCCAGCATATTCCTTATATCTCCAAAGCGATTCTCGATCGGAACAAAGCCGGAGCAAAGCACCAGTGGAATCTCAAAGGCATGCTCATCGGAAACGGTTGGATCTCACCCGTAGAGCAATACATGTCTTATCTGACATTTTCATACGAGAAAGGTTTAGTTCAACATGGCTCCGACGCTGCCAAGAAGTTGGAATCGCAGCAAACGATTTGCCTCACAGCCCTGAACCAGGGAGGAGGAGATAAAGACAAAGTCGATCTGTCGGTGTGTGAGCAGATCTTGACAGATATTCTTCGAGAGACCCAGAGCAATGGCCAATGTCACAATATGTATGATGTCCGACTCAAGGACTCATATCCTAGCTGTGGCATGAACTGGCCTCCAGATTTGGTAAACGTTACCCCCTATCTGCGCCGAAAAGACGTCACCGAAGCTCTCCACATTGATGCAGGAAAGAGGACTGGCTGGGTTGAATGCAATGGAGCAGTTGGTGGTGCTTTCCGCGCTAGCCACTCGAAACCCTCCATTCAGATTCTCCCAGATCTCATTGCAGAAGTCCCTACCGTGCTATTCTCTGGGGCCGAGGATCTCATTTGCAACCATATCGGCACGGAGGAGTTGATCAGCAATATGCAGTGGAATGGAGCCAAAGGTTTCGAGATTTCACCAGGCACGTGGGCGCCTCGTCGAGATTGGACCTTTGAGGGCCAACCAGCTGGCTTCTGGCAAGAAGCCAGAAACCTCACCTATGTTCTCTTCTATAACTCTTCGCACATGGTGCCGTTTGACTACGGCAGGCGAACCCGCGATATGCTTGATCGATTTATGAAAGTGGACATTGCAAGCATTGGAGGTGTTCCGACAGACAGTCGCATTGATGGCGAGAAGGGTCTTGAGACTTCTGTTGGGGGACATCCTAATAGTACCGTCGCAGAGGAGGCTGAGCAAGATAAGCTGGAAGATGCTAAATGGCATGCTTATTACAAATCCGGAGAGATCGCATTGGCCATTGTTGCTATTGCCGCTGCGGCATGGGGCTACTATGTGTGGAAAGACCGCCGTGCACGAGCTGGATATAAGGGCGTGTTCGGAGGAGAGACCCCGGTGTCTCTTGGAGGTGCTAGAAACGGTGTAAGAGGTGGTATGGGGTTGGACAACTTCAGGAACAAGAGATCGAATAGGGATGTGGAAGCAGCAGATTTTGATGAGAGTGAATTGGATGAGCTGCATGTGCAGACCCCCACGGAGGAAATGGAGAGGGATCGGTATAGCGTTGGAAGTGCGAGTGATGACGAGGCAGAGAAGGGAAACGGCCATTTGAATGGCAAGAACAAGGGAGGTGAGAATTGATCATTCGTTCGGCATAGCATTGGTAGGAGTTAGTTGGGCGTCTTGGTGCATAGTCTTTAAAAGAGACAAGTGAAGGGTTGAATGGCTGAAAGTACAAAAACATATATTTAACACAGAATCTACCGTTAAGCTCAAGACAAAGATTGATTCAAACGTGCATGGATAGGGGGCCCGGTCTCTCGAATGCCTCGGAAGTTCTGGATTGCTAGGCTCATCTGCTTTGAACCACTGAAATACGGCGAAGTGTTTGAGTCTCAATCTATGCAGCCTCGCTCGTCTCGATGAGGCTGAAACGGCGCTAGATAATACGCTAAACCAAGCCTTTGATATTTTGAGCTTCCTCACACGAATACATGCTTCGAAATATCTACAAAATGACAGAATCAGCGACAAAGAAGCTGAAGACTTCTCATATCAGCATCGGTACTCATAATGGCCATTTCCATGCGGACGAGGCCTTGGCTGTCTACATGCTCCGCATGCTCCCAACCTACAAAGACTCCCAGCTGATTCGGAGCCGCGACCCCAAGCTCCTCGAAACATGCCATACTGTGGTTGATGTTGGCGGTGAATATAATGCCTCTGTAAATCGATATGATCACCATCAGCGAACCTTCGACACCACGTTCCCCAACCGCTCTACAAAGCTTTCTAGCGCAGGCTTGGTTTACATGCACTTCGGCAAGGCAATTATCGCACAGAATCTCGGCGTCTCAGAAGAAGCAGAAGAAGTCAAGGTTATCTGGGAGAAGATTTACCAGAGTTTCATTGAGGCGGTCGATGCGAATGACAACGGTATTTCAGTCTACGATCCAAAGGGCATTGATGCGGCTGGTTTGGAGAAGCGGTTCAGCGATGGAGGATTTTCCCTAGGTGCGATGGTCTCAAGATTGAACCCCAATTGGAACGATCCGACCCCCTCAGATCCTGTTCAGGCGCAACAATTTGAGGATGAGAAATTCTTGGTAGCGAGTACTAGAATGGGCGAGGAGTTTGTACGAGACCTTCAATATTACGTTAAAGCATGGCTACCGGCTCGAGATATTGTACGCAAGGCATATGCAAACCGGTTTCAGTACGATGCTAAGGGAAGGATATTGGTGTTTGAAGGACTGTCCGTTCCTTGGAAAGATCATCTCTATACCTTGGAGGAGAGTGCAGAGGCCGGAGACGAGAAGGTCCTTTACGTCTTGTACCCGGAGAAACCAACGCCAGACGCCAAGTGGAGAATCCAGGCTGTACCCGTTACCAAGGATTCTTTCGAAAGCAGAAAGCCGTTGCCGGAAGCTTGGAGGGGTGTTAGGGATAACCAGTTGGATGAGGTTACAGGAGTACCCGGTGGAGTGTTTGTACACGCTGCTGGATTCATTGGAGGAAACAAGACGTTCGAGGGAGCAAAGACTATGGCTGTCAAGGCAGTTGAGTCATAGATAGTTAAATTATACTTGTCGGTAGATTTGTGTGTGGACGTATGGCGTATGAGGGTATAAAAGTTATTGCTGTCGAAAGGTTGGGTGGCCTCATAGACGACATCCGAATCAAATGCCCAAGAATATGATCCTAGGTCTTAATCGATTGATTGCAATACGTGGCTACCCCTCTCTTGAGTAGATAATGATCAGCCCGTTTGTATGCTTCTTAATTGTGTATGTTTAGGGTTAGAGTCTATAACTTCTCTCAAATCAAGCACAACACTGTTAATCTTCAAGATGAATATGAACCTAGAATATTTTGACCGCGTTTTGTTAGGCGGGGCAGTTGCGCTATTCCCGATATAGTCTAGCAACTCACTTGAACAATTTCATCCAGATTAATTGTCCACTCTACCATTTTCATGTGCCAGTTGTAACCTGTTCGTTCTTCTTCCTCCTCCAGCGAAGCATCTTCCGGCACTCTGCATCGTATTTAGAAGTCGTTGGGTCCCTCCCCAAAGCCGGCCGCATCTGCAGTTTGAATTTGACTTGGGTTTCGTCAGTACCTTTTGGCGATCTCAGGGTTCGATATCCCAGTTCTTCCACACGCGATCAGTCATTGGCACACCCTCTTCACGGCATCAGGGCATCAGGCGTCTGCCGCCATATTCGGAGCGCTATCATCTCGAAACTCGCAGAGTCAAATAACCACCCTCCACGCAGCTCTAGGTAGCACACCGCTCCTCCCACTACACCATTTTCTGCGTCGGTTGATAAGAAAACGCCTCGACCCGCTGATAAGAGAGCTTTCTTCCAGATTCAGATCTTTTCTTGAGATCCAACAGCTGGGTTCAACATCTCGACAACGTCACGGAACGAAGCCGCACCGAATCCAGCATTCAACGCGTCTTTTGCGCTCTGCGCTCTGCGAACTACACAATTTTCCAAAAGGTCCTCAGTACGGACACTAGGCTGGGCGCGCTTTAACGCACGCTCGGCGCCTACTGCGCTGATGTGGTTCTTTCGCGTCATCTCCTCTGCGATCTTCCTCCTTTCGATAATCCTCTCGATACCTATAGCATTCGATGTCGGCGGACGTGAGTGTGGCCTGGCGTTCTCGCTGTCACTTTTTTACTTCTATTTTTTCTACTCTACGATTAGGCTTGCGACACCTGACGATTCACGAATAAGATGGGCACTGGTTAAGATGATCGGAATGGCACAATGGATACTCATACCAGGCTTGCTGATATGGAGTATGAATCGCTTTGCGGTGGACGCAAGTACAAGCGGGGACTGGGTAGCAAGGACCTTCGACGGGAAGCGTGCACAAAATTCAAGCGTGAAGGATTGGATATTTGGGTCTGGAGGCCTACTGGAAATGATGACTATAGGAACTTGGGACAAGATTCTCAGATACTCTACGCCGTTTTTCCAGCTAGCGGAAGGCTTCTGCAGCTTGTTAGTAATACAAGCTGCGGGACAAATCACTAGATGGCTTGTGAACCGCCGCAGTGATACCTGGATGGTGTGTAGCTTCCCCGTCACCCCGTGATTTGTGCGTGACTGACGGAATACAGATCGGGCTGCTCGTATTATCGGCCTCTATCATATCCAGCTCTGTGTACTTCCTCTGGAGAATTACAACCTTTCCAGAAATTGGTAATGTGGATGCCACACTCATTGGGGTCACAATCACCTGTGCAGTATTCTTGTGTGCCTGGGGAATTGGGAGTGGCCGAGGGAACCCAGTAGAGAGTTCGTTACTCTTTGCCTATGTGGTCCTGTGCATCTATCAGATTTTCACAGACTACATGCCAACCTCAACATCGGAGCCTCCTCCACTTCCTACACAACCGGAATTTCCTCCATTTCCTCCGATTATTATGGCTTCATATTCGACACTGGTATATGTACTTTCAACGCTACCATCAGCAGTGCATTCGGGGTTCACTTTCTTCTATGCGGCTTTCCAAACCATCACACCTTCAGTCATCACATCTCTCGCCTATCGGATATTTGTGTTCTATGCGGCCACGCGAATCATCCCTGCTGTTCGCGAGTCCGGAGCTCGGGCACTATCCCAGGAGCCCAGTATTGAGGACAGTGATGGAGCTGGCAAGATTCTAGGCTTGCTTAGCTGGTTCAGCCCCTCCATTCTGGTTGCTGTCTACACGAGTCTGTTGATGCAGCATTTTTCTACTACGGCAGGGGAGGGAAATGGAACAGAATGGTGGATGCTGCAAGGTGGGGATGCTGGAGGAAATATCTGGAGGTGGATCAATGTTGCTGCAACAATGGCACTATATGCACTGGAGCTTAATCTGGGCAAGGAGGACTATGATGGAAGTCTGACAGAGCACTGGAAGACTGACTGAAAAGATGGACCGGGAGGATTTCCTATGTCACCAAACTACAGGCCTACTCATGTATAAGGGCGCTGAATGGGGAGAAAGAAGAGATCAGTCACCAGAGTGTGATGAGAGATCCAGACACAGAAGGAAGGTCGCCCTTGGAGCATCAAAATGGACGGATTTATGGGCGGAAGCGACTCGTCATCTTACGAAGTCTCATGCATCTTGCGTGGAGTTAGGATCGGGAGCTCTGATCTGTATCAAGCATGATTAGGTTTACTTGGGGATACCCTTTAAGATATTATCTTGGCCCTCTAATAATACATCACCCGATGAACCTTGACTGTTACGAAACACTTCTGGTGCGAGTGTGATTGCAACCTGGGGGAGCAAGACTGTCACTGGGCAGGATTAGAGGTCACCGCTCGTGGAGTGTTGGAGATGCTCAATGCAAGGATAGCCCAACCCTTCTTAAAAGGCGAGATGCGGACTCGCAACTTCTCCAGGTTCTTCGAAAAGGCACTTGCCAAGGATCTCAGCTCTTGAATGGTGCCGGTAGTCGACGGTACTTGATATGAGAGATTTGGATCTCGTTCTGATACATCTGAGGACTCCACGTATTGAGGCATGACGACCTGCTCTGTCTCCCGAATCGAAAGCGGCCAAGGTCTCTGCATCTTTGCTGGAATCGATGTCTTGCACTCTCGCAGGATCGTGTTGTTGCGAGCTCGGGTGACCTACCACTACAAAATCAGCATGTCTCTGCTCTGCTACGACCCCTTCGCTTAACCACGGGGCACCTCCGACGGGGCCGGTAGCGCAGCACTGGCCAAGGCATGGATCTGCGCTTGCAAGTAATTTGGAGACGTTGAGAAACAGCGACAAGGAGAGACACCAGTTGCCAACATCAGAGCAGGCGGTGAAGAGCTTCACTGGTCTGACCATGCAATCCCCTGGATATCGTACCGTCTACTCATGCAGCGAGGATGGATGTTGACGAGTCTGTGATTGATCGACTGATTGCAGCTGGTGTGTTGCGCAGAGGCACGAGGTGTGGGGATAGAACCAAGCTCACCGCCGATCTTGGAAGCTTCCAATGGTTGAGCTGGCCCGTGCTTAGTTGAGCTCTTATCCCGGACATGGGGGCATGGGACATCCCGTCTTGTCTTGCCTCAATGATTACTCTGCGGACTCAACAATCCTTATATCTGACTGTCGAACCACCCCCCTTTTCTCCTCTTTCTCCTCCTCCTCCCCCTCTGTCAATTGACTTACTATCACCATCTTCTATCGAATTCTTTCCTCTCGCTCTATCAATCTCTAATCAACTGATCTCGCATCTGCCGTTCAAGCTTCCATAATCATCATTCCACCTCTTCTCCATTCTCTCATCCCAAACACCCAACCCATAATGTCGAGGATTACACCTCCGGTCCACAAGGTCAACCATGCTATCCGAAGCATGAGTACAACAGCTGCTCGTTCGTCTGGACTCCTCGAGCACTCTCGCCATACATCACAATACTTACCCCGCAAACTCGCGGAACTTAAGGCCGAGTGCAGCAAACGGCAGTTAACCACCGTGGGCTCAAAAACCGAGGTCAATTACCAATCCGTCCCCATCAGCCCGCATATCAACTAACAAACACACCAGCTCATCGAGCGTCTACTAAGCCATGACCGTGGTTTCCACACTGCAGGCTCCCATCGCCCGACAGCTCCCGTCTTCAAGCCCATCCCCTTGATGCAAGGCTTCCGCACCTCAGCGCCCGCTCAAGCTGCGCACGACTTTTCCAACATCGACTTCTTCGTCTTCCCCGAGATCCCAGAAGAGCCTCCCGCCAATCCCTTCGCCAGAATTCGCGTTCCCCTCCTCCCAGATAACTACAACCCCGACCGCTCCGCCAGCTCCGCTCATGCCGCTGAAGCCTTCGATACCCCTCTCCTGAAATCCGAGATTCATATCGTGGCCGCGCATCCAGAGCGTGTTGCTCCGGCAGCATTGAGTGAGGTTGTAGGGAACGATGGTGTGGATGTGGATCTGAGTAGTTTGACGAAGGGTTTTAGTAGTACGCCATTGAAAACCCTGAAGGAGCCCGGTGTTATTAAGGAGATTTTCAGTGGTATGGTTGATGACATCTTTGGTGCCAAGAAGGCCGCTATTTAGGCATCTTACGATTATGATGTGCTTCTGTTCAGCGTGGAGTATAGATCGGCTGGTGCTGATCGGTCGTATGGAACGACTTTGGATTTTCTGCTATCTTTGGCGGTTGGGATTGTGTGACTGTTTGTCAACGACATGATGCGTTAGGTTCACTTATCTTTCTCTCATCTCTCATATATCGATTAGTATATCGAATTCATAAAGTTAATTTCTTATAATAAACATTGAATCAGATTCAACTGGTCTCATTGACACATTCTGGTCTCTTTCCACATCTCCAACTTATTTTTTCAGCTCGGACCTGATTTCCGTTCAACAAGCAGACCCGGCCTCCAGTGGCTTTCCAATTAGCAATGGTTCAGATCAACTGTGCGGTCTTGCCATGGAGAGAAGAGGAGCAGAGACTCTTGTGGTGACTATTGCAACTGTCGAAGTATCGTTCATCACCATTGATCAGTCTTGAAAAATCTATACTGTTTAGCTCTTAAATTCCGCTTCGTGTCATGCGATCTCCTCTGCCTTGCTTGTCCTCTCTTTGCTGCCTGTCTTCCTACTGCCTATTATCCTTCTTGACGTCTTTTGCAGATCTAGACCGAAATACCCATTATTTCGCACTCCAATCATTCTTTCTCATCATCTTTTGAGCAGATTCTTCGCATATTCTTGGCTATGCTGATGGTTTTCGCAGGCAAGCAGTACAAGGTTTTATTGCTTTCGCCAGAGGAAGCCTGACCCTCCTTATATGGCTATATCAAAGGCTTAATTGGTCACGTGCAGTACTCTCGCTTACATTGACTGTTCCGATGTCGTCCATAATCCTCTCATCTCACCCCCATCTATCACCTCTTCACACCTTTATACCCATTATGTCCCTCTTAAACCAAGGTAACGAACGTTTCAACACAGAAGCAGCATCATGGGACCAGAACCCCAACGTGCACAAAGCCTCAGCCCTAGCGCTGCAAGCAATTCTATCCCATATCCCCTCACTCAAGACCCAACCCGGCAACCTTGACGTCTTAGAGATCGGCTGCGGCACAGGCCTCCTCTCTTTCCTTATAGCTCCCCACGTCCGTTCCCTCGTCGCAGTCGATACAGCCCCAGGAATGATCGACGCTTTAACAGCCAAACTCTCATCTGAAACCTCACCCCAAAACATCCATCCCATAGCAGCCGAGCTCTCGGACCCAAACGACCCGATTCTGTCCCTCGATCCGCTCACCAAGGAATCCGTCCCAGGAAGGAAGTTCGATCTCATCATCTCGCATCTGGTACTGCATCACATCCCCTCGCTCCCCGCGGTCTTGGCGACTATGCACGGGTGCTTGAAAGAGGGCGGAAGAGTAGCGTTGACGGATTTCGAGGATTTCGGACCGCAAGCTAGGAGGTTCCATGCGGAGGCTAGGATGGAGGGGGTTATGAGACATGGCATTCAGAGAGTGGAGATGGCGAAGCTAATGAGAGAGGCGGGGTTCGTGGATGTGAATGTGGAGACAGCCTTCGAGATGGAGAAGGGTGTTGAGAAGACGCCTGGGGCTGGGGTGGTGAAGGGCGAGGGCGGAACGAAGATGGTGTTTCCGTTTTTGATCTGTTTGGGGAAGAAAGCACGAGAATTGAATTAATTGAAACTGGGCGTCTAAGTCACTGGATGTATTGACATAGCTCATTCGCAATCTCGTTCCGACAGAGAAGGCCAAGTACTTCCTTGGCGCTTTTCACTTGTATATCAGCATTGCATCCACCCAATCCTCAACTTACAGTCTCTATTTCCTCGGACTGCGCAGCCGGGACAGCAGTCCTCACAGCACTCGCTCCTCTTCCCGCGATGAACATCCAGCACGGAGCCAACCGGTCCATACAGCTATGGCAGCTAAGCAGATTTTACTTGTAAGATAGTCAGTAGTTGGTCTTCTATGTATGGCGTTCTGCATTCTGGTGGTGTTGAAGAACCTCGAGCTGGTAGTCGCATTGGTCACGACATATTCTTACTCTTGTGGGAGGCACTATCTCGGCGTTTAGTAGTGGGTTTGGGAAACCAGGGACCAAAATCATTGTTCAGCATGACAGTTCAGAGGCTCCATGTGATGTGGTCCAGTGCCTTTTGTGGCTGATATTCTAGCTCCTAGTCTACATATATACAATCATTGTTTACAAACTCCCCAAGAAATTTTATGGCCATACAAGTCGTCAGGAACTCCGCCATGCTCAAAATCGATTCGAAGATCTTAAGTTACCCACACTTCCGCCCAATATCGTCTTGGTTTTATACCGCGGTTTAGAATGTAGGAGATCCTGAGCCTTACTGTTCTCCTTTCTGGCGATTTGGCTCTCAATATCTGCCAACTTCTCTGCTATGCTCAGCATCTTCCCTCCATCCGCCGTCTCCTCATTAACCTCCGCTGTGACATCGCGTTTTGCAAGATCGAGGGCTGCTTGATACCACTTATCCAACTGGCACGTATCAATGTATCGTGATAAAGCCTCGTCCTCAGCTTGCATATCCTTCTTGATGGTCTCCTGAATACTGATATCAAGACCGGTGAACCGATGATGTAGCTGTTCTGTGAAAGCACCTAGAACATTCTCCGGACTGATAGGCTTCGTGCTCGGGTTCTTCTCGAAGACCCCTATCATTGTTAGTTCATGTGAGTTGAAGTGATGAAATTGACTCACGATTCTTGAAGCAGGCCCGCAATGCCATGTACAGAGCTGTTGTCCGCAATTGATCGTCCACCTGCTGGTCGTCCTTTAAAACAGTGTTGTTGAGGTCTGCCCAGTCATCTCTCAACATGCATCTCCGCCAAATTACCTGTTGTGTAAGGTGCTGTTCGTCTTTCTTTGCAATGCCCTTCAGTGAGGCTTGAATAGCAAGGTAGAATTGCTCCCCTTGGAGAGAGGGTTCGTCTTCGGATTTCTCAGAGTCACCCATTAACGTAAGCAAGTCGATTAGGCTCGAAGAATCCATTGCCTCATGCTTTACAAGCTTGGCCAGGCTCGACTCAAGCAACAATGAGAATGCCATCTTGTTGTTCAGGCTCTTGTTGCCGTGAGCTTCAAAAGCAAGCTGCAATTCCGCACCGTCGTCAATGGCAGCTTCGATCGAAGGTAGGATAAAGCTATAGACTTGATCTTGGATCTTGATGAGTCCGAGCTGGTTGTTAACTGCGGCAATTTCTGCCTCCCCTCCATTAGGAACTAGGATGCCGTTGGATTGACTGTGACTCCGATCCGCCGCCAATCGCGCCATCTTTCCGATACTGAGCTCAATTTTCTTGCTCCATAAGTCTTGTTCACGCATCAGCCCCTGATCCAGAAGGGTCTTCGCAGCTTGGTCGAAATTTCTCTCCCGAGTGACCTCGTGGAGCCAGGAAACCTTGGCATATTCTGGTTTACTGCGTAAAAAGGTGGTCAACAGAACTTGCTGATCTTGATGGTGGTTAAGAAGGTAATTCATGTATCCAGAATCGATGAAACATTGGTATAAAGCCGTTGCCCAGGCCCCACCAAATTTGGCAAAGAGGTGATCTATTCGTTCGTGCAAATCATTGGACCGTCGAGCCCATTGACCAAATTCAGGTGCTTCCATGCCTGGCGTTTCCATCCTCTTTCCACATGCATACAACTCGAACAACAGGACTGTCGCAAGGGTAGGCATGATCCCATGTTTCTCGGCTAGCGCAATAGCCTCGTCGGAAAGCTCAAGGTCGCCAGCAAGCATCTGAATTCGATCATCCTGGGCAATCGCCTGCGCCTTCTTAAGATTTTCCGCCTCTATTTGTAGCTCGGGCGTATTTTGCACGGAGTCCCATCTAACCCGTTCATTACTGGTCTGAATTGCGAGGTCGACGACACTAGGAAGTTCTTGGCGTATATGGTCAACTACCTCAGGGTCGATATTTGATTTGGGTGGCTTTCCCCAATATTCCTTCAGAAGCACCCCCGCAAGCTCTGTTTGCTTCCTTAAATTATTGACGATATGAACGGTCGAGGTCCAAAACTCTGGAAGGCCTTCGTAGCCATGCCTTAGAATACCATTTTCAAGTTGCTCAGCTTGCAGGCCATAGAGTTCAAGATTCGCGGATCGAAAATCGTACGCACCCTGTAGTGCATCGATAACCATCTCATTAGCCTCAGCAAGTATCTTCATCACAAAGCCATGGTCCTTCTGTCCAGCGGCAAAGACCTCGCGAATCACCTGATATGCCCAAGGAATAGCTGTTTCGAGATTCCAAACATCATTGATAAACCAGTGTCGAACTCGATCGAGCTCACCAGCTTCAGCAACCGGCTCTGATTTGTAGTTCTCATGAATGAACTCGACGATGTCTGTAAGAAGGCCACGCTTCTGCCCCTCTGGCTTCTTTCTGAGACCCGCGTCGTAATTCTTCCAAACAATCGTTGCTGCTTCTATTCTTTCCGCGTTCCAAAGTAGTTTCCACCGAGTAACACGATCTAGATCAACGCCAGTGATTCTCAAATGCTCTGCAAGCACTTGCAGCGCAGAGGATCTTTTTCGAAGGTGTTCAGCGATCGATGCCAGTCCAGTGGGAATATGCTTTGATTGAGATTTCATGATTTCGAGACTTAGATCCAGAGCGGCCATACCGACTTCTTCAGGTGGAAATTGTAGTTCAGATCGCACTGCAAAGCTGAGGGGGTTGTCCTCCTTAGCAAAGAACACTGCCTGTTCCAGTTTGCTCTTAGCGGTAACCTGTTGAGGCTTCGATGACATGAGTTTGTTGATATTTGTCGCTGCAATGCGAACGACACCTCCGGCTCGAACAATAAGAACGACCGCGGGATGCTTTGCTTTGAAGCGGCGTGATTTTGAGTCTTCAACACCATGCGATGGTCCATGGGGCTCTTCCAATCCAGACCCAACTATGTCAACACTCAATTCCGCTCGAAAGTCGATTACATCCTCAAATGTTTGTGGTAGAATGTGGCTTTCCGCTCGAAGTTGTGATTCTGGTGACTCGGGCTGTTTTGCCATTGACATAACGACGACCGCTCGTTCAAAAACGGCAAAAGCAACAAGAGCTGGATTGGGCAGATAGAGTCGCGGCTTTGATATAGCTTCCTTGGTGACGGGAGTAGTATATGATTTGATTGGGCGGATACTTCCGATAAGTAACTCATGTTGCTTCAAGACAACCTCAACGAGAGAGTAGTGGGAAGTTTGACGTTCCGTCAATGAGGTTAAAATGAGGAGGTGCGTTCCTGTCCCTTCTTCGTCCTGATCGCTAAGTTGGGAGTTCCCTATCGATTTTGGAGTGTAGGTGAAGTCGAGAATCTCGAAGTTCTCCAACAGGAGATCGCTGAGTGCTGGTTGTGTTTGCTTAATGGCCATGACAATCGATTCTCGGGCATCTGCCTCTGCCTGAAGAGTGTTATGGCCCCCGCGGTGAAGGTTCCACACTTGTAGTTTACCCCTTGCGGATGCCACTAGAACGTTTCTCTCTCCAACTTTGTCAGGTCTTCCAGCTCTCACGGCTGCAATATCTCCACGCAGTGCAGATGTGCTCAAAACGTTTCGGATACTGCCAAAGATGCCGCCATTGACATGACTACTGCTGCCTCGCAGGAATTGGACAGAGATCGCAGGACGTCCTTGCCCATCCCTAACACTCATATACGCAATTCTTCCGCTACTAAAGGCAAGGACAAACCCGGCAGACTCCGCATTGAGAAGTTGTATCACAGACTCCCCTGAGTTCATGCCTTGGATTGTCAACTCGACTCCATGTCTTTGCGGGTGTATAAGATCCAAGGTAGCTGCACTAGCGATAGATTCCCAGTATGTAATTTTGCCTGTTGTGGGTATCACGACGACGAGTCCAGGTTCCAAAGAGGATGCTGAAGCAGAGACCAAACAGCCAAGTGGCAGTGGATCACTTACATGTTTCGAAGGATATGGGAGCGCAAAAGTAAAGGTTTCAGGGGATGGAATGTTGATGGTATAGGGCCAGACGAGTGCGTGGGAATGAGTGAGGGTGAGAGCGTAACCACTGTCGGAATATATAGCTCCATGTTGACGACCTACGGCAAATGATTAGAATTGGAGAAAGGTAAGAGAGGCTTGGATTACAGACCTATGACATTTGCGCTAAGACGATCTGGCAGAGCTGGAAGTTTGGTGACAGTGTAGGTATCATTCTCGGTCTGGGAGAAGCTATTAGCAGATTGTTGTGCTTTTTGATAATACACGAGCAACATACAAGCTTGATGCCTCCATCAGGTTTTGTGCCTCTATCCCCAGTTTTCGGTTTCTTGCTTCGAACAGCAATCTCGCGTCGTTCATGCATCGAGCTCTCCCGCCTAGGCATCGTAGCTATAGGTAATTTGGTCTCAACCATCTCTGGTGCGCCATCTGGAGGGTTGAAAGTATCTTGGCTGAGGGCGCTTCGCTGCCGTTTGGCTTTTGGTTGAGGTATTCCGCCATCGTTCGAGAGAGGTCGCTGTCTACGTCTGCTACTCCTTACAGGGGCAGAGGCAGAAGGGGCACTGTTCACGGAAGGAGAGAACATGGTATCGAATGCGCGAAGCTAGAATCGTAAGCTACGAGTAGCTTAGGGAAGGATCCTCGATGGTGAGATTTCGCATGTCGAGATACGCAACGCTTCAGTTTTCGATGTTTACATGACGCTTAGACCAAAAAGTTGCTATTCTGACAGCTGTTACCGCCTCATTTCGCGTGGATGGCTTACTTAAGCGACCTCCATGGTGGACGACCGTTGCAGCGCGAAACATCGACGGAGTTCTTCAATTGAAATTAAAACGCCTTCGTTTGTGGCAATAATTAACTTGCAGGATCCTAATCATTCAGAATTTCTGCAATTTGAGGAATTCCTAGAATACCTATACTAATGCTAGATAGATATGCCTGACATCCATCGTAGTTTGCTAATACTGTGCGACCTAAGTGTATATTTTGACGCATTTAGGAATTCCTAAGGAAAGTATTGTAGCTTTAGGTCGTTATATTGTTGAGAGGATTAGGATATTGCAAAGCAGTGGCTTTAGGATCTCAATACTAATAGAAAATATCGCGCTATGACTAGAACACCGTTGAATTGCAGCCAGTCTTTTAGTGAGAATGAAGAAGCCTCCTGGGACCCCTTCTACCCCAAGTAGTTTGCGGCAGCACCGCGAAATTGACAAGATACATCGAATTAGTTATTGTTTCACATTCGCTGAAGCGCTCAGAAATCCTCGAAAGATTTAGAGCCAGCAGATCTCGATCTTAGCAAATTGAATTGAGTCGAGCTACAAAGGTAAAAGCACTCATTGGATCACGCATAGGCCTTAAGTCATCCAGTCCTGGTATTGTATCCTCAAAGCTATAATATCCAACAGATTACCTTTGGTATTGCATTCAAGATATACACCAGTCTTGAGTTGGCACAATTACAAGTACCAAAGAGGAGAATAGACAAGGCTACCACAAGGCTGAGAATGAGGGGAAAATGCGCTAAGAAGTCATGATGTCGAACCCTCTTCCATTTCAACCAATATCCAGACAACAACTTACTATGAACTCCAAATGCCATCATCACTGCGCTCGACTGGTCTCACAATCACCAATCCATTGATTCTATATCGAGCCTTGGTGAGCAGCAAAACGATTGATCCAGACCCTGCCCAACACAGATTGGCACTAAAACTTCAAGAACTCTATCATCGGTTGAAGGACTACTCTCCTCAAACCGAATATGGAGCTCGACTCAAAGCTCTTAAAAGAGTTGTTCAAGATGAGGCAAGTAAAGTTGAAGATCGAGAGATAGCCGTGCCAGGACACCCACTTAGACGAAATCCACTTTTTGCTCACCTCTTTCGAAAGAAGGAGCAGAAAGATACCCTCGCTTTAACGCGAGTCTTGACGAACCATGAAGCTGCTATGAAACTGGATTCTCCGCGGGGCTTGCTCCTTCATGGAGAAGTTGGAACTGGCAAATCGATGCTCCTAGATCTCCTGGCCGACAGTCTTCCCAATCGCAAGAAGCGAAGATGGCATTTCAATACGTTCATGTTAGAGACGCTGGCACGATTAGAACAGCTCAGGAAATCTCAAACCGAGATGAGCATCGGACACGGCGATCCAGAGCACAGTCTTGTATGGCTGGCGAAAGACATGATAGAGAACTCCCCTATTCTATTTCTAGACGAGTTCCAGTTACCTGATAGAGCGGCCAGCAAGATTCTGAGCAACCTTTTCACATCATTCTTCCAACTGGGCGGAGTCCTTGTTGCATCTTCAAATCGAATGCCAGATGAATTGTCCAAAGCAAGTGGCATGGACTTCACAGCACCACCTAGAGGAGGTATTGTGAGGAAATGGTTGGGCGTTGGAGGAGGTGCGGGAGGAACTCCAAATGGAGTGTTTCCAGCGAACAACGAATACGCTGGCTTTGTCGAAGTCTTGAAAGCTCGGTGTGAGATTTGGGACATGAACGGTGGTCGTGATTGGAGAAGACGAGAGGCTGAGGAAATGGTGGATGATGAAGCAGCGAAAATTGCGAGGACCATGAGAGAAGAAATGATCGAAGGTTATTCAGTGCTGGAGAAGCTGGAACCTGGAGAATTAAGGTTGGCCTATGAGCAAAGCTTACAGGGCAAAGATGCCACAAAAGTATTGGAGGATTCGGAGACCTCGACTGTGGTGAAAGCCACCACGCCAAAGAAGTATTTACTCATATCTTCGGACAACGATAAGACTTGGAATTCGGTTCTTCACTCTGCACTTCCATCAGATATCCCTAACCCAGCTCCGTGGCAATCCACGACATTACTGGTCTACGGGAGAGTTGTTCCTGTGCCGAAGCATCTGGAAGGAGTGACATGTTGGGATTTTCAAACCCTTTGCGGAGGAGTATTCGGGCCTGCAGATTACATCACACTGGCCTCAACATTCCACACTCTTGTACTTGACAATGTCCCCATTCTTCACCAATCTCGGAAGAATGAGGCGAGACGTCTAATAACTCTCCTCGATGCGCTTTACGAAGCTCGATGTAAGCTTATCATCCGTGCCGAAGCCGGTCCAGATGATCTCTTCTTCCCAGAGATGCGAGCATCGCCATCCTCACAAGTAAAGGGCACCAAATTAGATGAAAATGAGGGAGGCGATGCCGTATATCCAGAAACCATCTCGGAAATATACCAAGATCAAACCTCGCCATTCAGACCAAATATCTCAACGTACACCGACGAGCCAAGACGTGGATATGATCCCGATGAGGACTCGGACTTTGGTCCCCTCCCAGGTGCAGGAAATGAGATTGGCCGAGGTGTTGACTTCGGCATGACGGACTCTTTCATCGGAGAGGATGAACGCTTTGCCTACAAACGGGCAAGGAGTCGTCTATGGGAAATGTGCGGTGCTAGATGGCATGCGAGGTCTGAAGATGGGTGGTGGAGACCTCTGCCTGTTGAGGTTCGGAGATGGGAGCGCTCGTCTCCCTCCAGCCCAATAAGTCCTCAATTGCATTCGACGGTGCAGGGCGATGTTAAGCTTGGAGAGTCTTTTGAACTCGATAGGCCCGCTGGGTTACAGGGCAAGGAATTAGACAAAATGGAAAGGATGGCTGGGAAGAAAAAGGACTTACCAGTGTGAATCGCTCAAGAAATTTGAGAAGTTTAAGAAGACTAGCAATAGGGAGAGGTATAGACGAACTTGTCCAGATGTAGGATAGAATTATAGATGACTGACGCTTTTACGCACTTAGATTGATAGATCTTAGATCACAATAATATAGATGCGATTCACCCTTCGATTCGACGCCCAGCCTGTGATATCAAACTCCACCCAATGCAAACTCCTCTCCCATCCATCAAACACTCCCAACACCCGGTACCCAAGCCTCTCCAATCCTCCGCAAATCATCCGCAAACCTCTTACTATTAATCTTCTTCCCACCCCATCCCGTAGGCGGAGAATGCTCGTCCGGCTCATAGAACGGATTCTGCAACAACCGGACATACGCCGCCTGCATAGCCCTAAACACAACCTTCATCTCGCCCTCCCTCAATCCCAGCCCTCCCCCAATTCCCCTCGCATCCGCACCCGCTGTCCCACCAGAAGGTCCTGCTCGTCCTCGCATGTCGACAATAACCACAAATCTCACCCCCGTATTCGTCTCAAAGCCATAAGCAGCAAGACGCTCATCTATCGCGTGCAGGAGGCCGAAATCGCCTGAGAGGCCGCCTGACTGGCCACCGGCGGTTGAAGAGTGTGATTTGGAGCGGGACTCGAAGATGTCGAGGGTGCTAGAGAGGAGAAGGGAGAACTGGAGGGGTGTACGAAGGGGTGTATTCGTTGGCGCGGAGGGGAAGATGCTGATGTGGAGGGGGTTATTCTAGGTTCGTTAGTAAGGTAGTCTGAGGGTTGGGAAGGGGCATAAGGAGCGGTACATTTTTGCCAATTACACCTAGGCAGGCTATTGAGGGTGCGGTTGACATCTTGTCTGGATGTTGTTGGTGTTGTTTCGAGAAGGTTGTTGCCAGCCGAGACAGACTTATGTATCTGGAGACGAGGCTGAGGCTGAGGATTTTCAGCACTGTTTGACCACTTTTAAACCTTGCAAAACTAGTCAACGGAGCTTCTACATTTGGTTTTACAATTTACTCAACTATACGCTTTGGATTATCGTTTCATAATGATATATATCACAAGCAGCTACAGCCTCGTAGCCTTGTCGGCTGTCTTCCTCCCTCCATTAGGTAGGTATTAGAGAAATACATGAAGTGAAGCCTGTATCCAAGAGCTTCCTATCCATACCAATCGTGCCGGGCTCCTCCACCCTCTATTCCCATTCATGTTAGAAGTTGCCGCCGTCCACGGCCCAGTGGAATCAACGTAGCCCAGCATTCTCATTCCTCAGTAATGCTTTCCGTCTCATCCAAAGCTTTCAAAACCTCTTCAATCTCCCTCGGATGACTGATCCCCCACACCCCGCCTCCTTTCAATCCATCCTTCCCCCGCATACCAACTTCCTTACCCACAAGATTCCTCCCCACATGCCCAGGTCCAATCCCAATCCACCTCCGTACATGCTCTTCCTGATCCAAATACTTGATGCTATCCCACCACCTAACAGTCTCCACACACTGCCGTGCCCATAATTCTTTCAAGTTCTCCTTACTCTCAAACGGCCTCGCACTAACGTTACTAATACACTCCATCACACCGGGGAACGTGATAATATCCTGGTCCTCCTTCCCCTTAACTCTGCTTTTCCCCTCCAGCATCCTCTGCATAGCCGTCGCAGCCGGTTTCATCAATGGGCTATGAAAAGGACTATCACTCTTCAGCCTAACCGCCCTGGCATCATGCCCCCCAAACTGCCTAACATGCGTCAAAAGCGTCTTTATCTTCTCAATATTTCCACTCAACACGATCTGGTTCTTGCTATTGACATTCGCAATCAACACTTGTTGGATAGGCGGGACGTCTTCCGCGCTCTCCGATTTCGACCCTGCGCTGTGATGGCCCAGGAACTCGTGGATGGCATCGATGAGGGGCACGAGGTGGTCGGGCTCCGTTACTAGTGCTACCATTCCGTATTCTCCTCCATGTTCTGCGCAGGCTCGCCGTGAACATTCGGCCATTATCTCTGCTCGTTTCCGAACGAGGTATAGGCTGTCTTCGAAGGAGACGAAACCTCCTGTCACCAAAGCAGCGAATTCCCCCAATGAGTGGCCCAGTGTAACATCCACTCTTTCCGGCGGTCTGAAGCCGAATTCGTTTTCTAGTATCCGCAGGATTAGGATAGAGGTCGCCATGATGGCTGGCTGTGCATTCTCGGTAGCTGTGAGAGTACTGTGGGGTCCTTCTTCGATTATCTTCGAGAGCCTGTAACCAAGAAGGTGATCTATTTCTTCGATGAGAGGCTCCGCGGTCGAGGGGAAAGATTCAATCCATGGTGTTAGCATTCCTACTTTCTGTACACCTTGGCCTTGTGATCGTTAGCACCTGCCAATGGCTCCCTCGTACCCCACACTGGATATGAATTGAGAGATAGATTACGGTACCAGGAAAGAATAGAGCCGTCCGCGGACGCGCAGGTTTCGATGAGAAGTGTCGCACATCATGTCGTGTGCCCACAGATTGTGCTTGGTATGCCGGTCGACGAGGGAATGTATTCCCATTCACAGCTTCCTCGACGGGCTTCCGCCGAACTGACGAGCTGCTTAGCTTGGGTAAGCCTGTTGCAAAGCGCTTCATTTCGAAGCTCCCCGTATGAATTCCTCGGCAGGAATCTTGTGGCCGAAAATGTGTGTATGGATGTTTGGATGCGATGGTGATGATACTCTGCGAGTCACTCTGGGGCAAGGCTGGGTCGAGCTGCCCCGCAAATCGGGACGCTTCATCCCACCGTTCACCCGAGGTGGTACCAAGGTCAGTCGGAACAGTGGAGTAGGAATCAATGAACTAATTTACATAATTTATCTTGTATTTTAGTTGGCGTTATTGAATTTATCTAAGATTTTTACCTACACCAATACGCCCGCACCCAAGACCAAAATCTGCCATTAATGTCATATACTACGAATCGAGCCAGTCGAGGAACTCAGGGGTGAAATAGCTGACAACAATTGTTGCACCGGCCCTCAAAATTCCTTCCGTAGCCTCAAAAGCCATAGTCTTCAAATCAA
This sequence comes from Hyphodiscus sp. D1413, assembly GCA_003988895.1. Lineage (NCBI taxonomy): Eukaryota > Fungi > Ascomycota > Leotiomycetes > Helotiales > Hyphodiscaceae > Hyphodiscus > Hyphodiscus sp. D1413. Next base: position 215,334 of record QYAO01000050.1, read on the forward strand.
AAACCCCAGCTTTTGCTGCTGCGTGAATCATAGCAAACTCTCCGCTGACTTGATATGCTGCAACAGGCATGTTTTTACCTATCTCCTTTGCATCGCTGATAATATCGAGATATTGGCTTGCTGGCTTGACCATGATGATGTCCGCTCCCTCTCCAATGTCTCTTTCAATAGCTCTGCGAGCAAGACCCCGTCCTCCGGGTGGCAATTGGTAGCATTTCCGGTCTCCAAAAGATGGAACAGATCCGGCAGCATCTCGGAAAGGACCATAAAGACATCCAGAGAACTTTGCTGCGTATGACATTAGAACGACTTTGTGCGCAATGCCCTGCTCGATCAACTTCAACTTGATCGCTCGAATTCGTCCGTCGTTCATGTCCGAAGGCGCCACACAGTGAGCGCCAGCTTGAGCATATGCAATTGCGACGTCCGAGACTCGGTCAACGGAGAGTTGGTTGTTCAGACTACCGTCATCGCGCAGGATACCGCAGTGGCCGTGAGAGGTATATTCACAAAGGCAAACGTCGGCAACGATAAACAATTGAGGGAAGCGCTGGCGCAAGAGTCGGATTGCGGCCATGACGGGGCCTTTGGGATCATCTGCGGCGGTTCCAAGTGCATCTTTGACACCTGGCGCAATTGGCACACCAAAGAGTATGACGGAGCGGAGACCTTTGCGAACGAGGGGCTCGAGGAATGGAACTATTTTGTTGAGACCGCGGCGGTGCTGGTTTGGAAGAGATGGGATGAGGACTTCTTCGTCGTCTTGGTCGGAAATGAAGAGTGGGTATATGAGCATAGACTAGAAACAGTAAGCAGCTGAAATTTATGCGCCAGATGAACAACGTTTACCTTGGTCAATTGTCTCTCGGCCTGCCATGATCGTGCCAGAGGGTGGCAGTAACCTCCGTGCAGTTGACTCGAAATATCTCCAGAGATGCTAACACTCGTCGCTGTGGTGCTAGCATATGACATGGCCCTTGATACATGCGATCTTCTGTCATCAACAGTTGAGACGGAAGAGGAGGTACCGGTACCTCGAGCCATTAGCCGTCGATCATTGGGGTTGTCTTTGAAAGAGAGGTCTTGAACAAGACTTGAGAAAGACATGATTGCGGATGTCAAGAACAAAGTAGCAAAAGTACAGAATGGCGCGAGGATTGAAAGGGTGGAGAAAGAGGTCAGAGATGCGCGGTGGACTTGACAGAAGTGGCGGCTTCGGTTGCTGACTCGTCCGTGGGCGAGGGATCCTGTAGCGTCGTTCTTAGGAATAGGACGGATTCAATTGGGTAACAGACTACCCGCGGAAAAGGTCTGTAGATTTCTTCGAGCTGTCCTGCAGATCATTGCTTTTCTTCCTTTTATCTGAGAACCAAGACCTAGTACCTGTACAGTACAGCAATTGGCGGGATTGGCAATATTTCGAAGTATCTCCAGATCCCGAGGCTGAAACTTCTCGAGTGTTTCATCTCATTGTCTACCCTTACTTGATAGAGTCCGTCGGAAAGAGCCCACCCACCAGCCTGGTGAACGCCCCACTCTGCTGACAAAGAAGACTTCCTGGACCTTGACGACCTGAATTGCACAATAAAAAAGGCAAAGCAATAGTACACACAAGACACGGTGGGTAGCCCGAGATTTCTATGCTCCAGGAGGTCACTGGAAGGCCACAGCATTTTGTTCCCATCCAGAGGCTATTAGGGTTTTAGAAAATCTCTTTGGACTTGCGTATTGAAGCACACTCTCTGACTCGGTTGTCGAGATGATGCCACTGCATTGATACAAGCCGGGGAATTAGAGAAGCCATAGACGAAAGGTGTCCAGAGACGGTTTTACCACGAGGGGAGGATCCTGAACGGCACCAGGCACTTCGTCTTCCTCTGCCTCGTTCGCCATGGCTTCTTCCTAGAAACAAACAGGCAATTCCGGCCGCTGAGGTGGTGATAGGTGCTGTAAAACATAAGTAGATGTGGGATAACAGGTAGTGTATTGGTGTTGTCCTTATTGTCATGTTCCGATCTTTGGAACCGTTCATTTGACCCTCGTGGTAGTGAGACTTTCCAGAGTGGTCATCCGATGGCTTCAACACTTGCGAGGCTGTGAAAATCCTGTGTGCGCATCTGTTTGTGATCTTTTGCAACAAGTAGGCATACCGCCTTGGAACACAAGAAATCATTCTTTGGATCGCGAACGGGATCTTCGGAGAACTTCTGATAGAGAACGAACCAGTTGTTCCGAGTTTGACGAATGCCTTCGTATCTGAACGATGAAGAGCTGCTTCATGTACCTTGCCTCAAAGTTCTTGACGCTGAATAGCCTCCTTATCTCATTCGAGATGATCGTTTTGGTGACCCGGGACGGTCATACCTAGTATTACCATGAAACTTGTTCCAGGACGCAATCTCATCAGGTGAGGATTGTCAAAACGCTTTTCGTCAAGAGTCAACGGTCGTGCTCGCTTTGAAATAAAACTGCACGGCCTCCAGAGGGTCGATCTGTACGACAGAAGAAGATTCGATTGAGCATTCAAGATTTTGTCGCATTGTTATCGTGGAATATAAGTACTGCCCTAGTATTCATTGTAGATAATAAGGTTGCGGCATTCGAGGCACAAGTTGTACTTCGAGTCCTCGCCAAATTTCCGTCTTCCGCCATCTTCCCACCTTCCACCGCCCTCTTCATTTCCACTCCTCTAATCAACGCTCCTTCTCACTTCTCACTTCTCCTCGCCCTGTCCTTCCAGTTCAAGAACCGAGACTGCGTGGAGGATTAATCCGTATTCGAGGTCTATTTCAACAACAGCAGCCGTGGGGAACTCTCCCAATTACCTCGAACGTTAACAAGATGTTGAGTAAGTATTCCTCTGACTTACCTAATCCCTCTCATCGCCATTTCTGTGCGTTCTCTCGATCAAGATGGACGATTGGAGCGTCTGAATCTGTGACTTATGCTCCTCCTGCCAGTTCTATTCCTTGAATACACGCTGACCTCAAGACTTCACAGCTTACGGCAAGCGGAAGAAGCCAAGTCTTCCCTCGTTCTCTTCCCTCCGTGATTCCAGCGCGACCTCGAAATCGAAGGGAAATGCCAGCAAAAAGAGAGGTTAGTATCTCTGTCTTTTATATTCCTCATTCATGATGTCACTTTCTCGACGCGTTTTCGACTACTCTCGCATGAATGCAAGCGTAGCTTGGTGAATCTCTTCCTCTATCGCCCAACTGTGAGCATCCCACGAGAGATTCGTATGTTTTCATCTTCTGTCCACAAATTCGGTCTCCTATTCGGCCAAAGAAGATGGTAATGTTCAACCCTTCATACATCTGATGCTAACTTTACCTAGAGACGATGGCCCACAGACCTACAATCAGCGCCCCGGTCAATTCCAATCATGATGATAGCATCGATGAGATGGTGAACATGCTGCTGGATGATACCACAGCCGTCTCGGATCCAAAGAAAGAAAAGGACCTTCCTCAGCTTCCCCCAGATGATGCTTGGGCACAGAAGACCGTACATGTTGTCAGTGTTGCTGGAAAGACTGTCGAGATGCCAATGTCCCAATCGTTCAGTGGCTTTGGAAAATCGGAAACTGGGCTTGCTGAAGCGTCTGGAACCCAATCTTTCACTCACGGTGGCAAATTTGTAGCACCTCCAATACCCCGCAGGTCGTCGAAGAGAAAATCGGTACTGCATCCCAATACTTTTACGCTGCCGAATGCTTCGGATACCTCACAAGCGGCAATGATCAACGCAAAGGTCAAGGCCATGATGGATGCTACAACGGCACTCAAGGGTGGGGCAGGTCATGTTCACACTGGACCCTATGTGCCCGCCAAAAAGCGTCGTCTCCAAGACAACAAGGTCATCGTGAAGGTTCGAGCGGTTATCAATGACCGTCTCAATGCTCGATATATCAAAAAGCGCCACGACCCGGTCAGAGACGATCACCTCCTCGACGCATCTCTTAATGAGATGAATGATGAGGAAGATCTCTCACAGTTCGTCTCTGCTATGGACATCAGGTTGAACGAAGGTATATGCGTATCTCATTTTCTCCATTTATCCACGATTTGTCTCTCGCTGACTATATGCCTAGGGGACAATTTGAAGAACCCTAAAGTAGCCAGCCTGACCGGTCATGGTACGTCTTATTCCCAAACTTTGAAGCTTGTTTCATACTTTACCAAATACACATGCTGACGGACTTGCAGGCTACGTTTCCCGAAAACCCGTTGCAGACGATGGCAGATCCATTCGAAGCAGAAAGTCATTTCACACGGATCCGTTTTCCGAGCGACCAGATTCGAGTAACATCACAAGGACCCCTACGAATTTCGAACTCTCCCTTAAGGACGATATGTACATCGACCGAAGTGAAGAAATCATCCCAGATTTACCAACAAGCCGACCTCAAAGTTCCAGAGAGTCAGTAGCGCAAGGAAAGAATGTCAAGGGCTCTCGTCTCGCTTGTGACACGGAAAGCCTTGATGAGTTGTTCTCTTCGAGTCCGCTTGCCCAGTCAACCCCTCGAATTCGGCTAGAGCCAACGCTTGAAGGCAACGGGAAAAGGACTCTTAAACATGCACCCGCGGATTCCAGGTCGGTTTTTGATTCAGACGCTTCAGTGATAGGGCCACGGGAAATGGAAATAGATTCCAAATTGAATAAATTCCAAAGCGACATGCCTTCGGAAATAGGTATTGATTCAGCGCCTGCCAAAAACCAGACCGACAACCCTTTAGGGCAACAGATCACAAGAAAGACTTCGTACAAGGATAGAGGACTCTTCAAGCGTTATTCCAAGAAATCAAAGAAGCACCCCTCACCAAGTAAAACAGAGCTTGAAGGTTTGGAAAACGCTTTGAAACAGTTCCCCGCTTTCGGCACAGCGCAAACTCTCGTTGCCTCAGAGCGTTCCAACAAATTCAGCGCCTGTCCCCCTGTTCCACGAGCTCTGGCATCAAAAAACCCTAACGCACAGGTCAACACCGCGGCTCCTTCAGATAAGAAGACTGGTCTTGGACTATTTCCAAAGTCTGAGATGTCTAGAAGCGGCATTTCGATGACAGGCATAACCAGACAGAAGGGCCAAAAGTCTTCGATGATTCCCCGACCCGCAGATGCTACCACAAGACACGCTAGACCAGAGGCGGATGAGAATCGATTCTCATTGCGAGATGGTGCTCTCAATTCCACCGCAATGGAAATTGACGAGTTGCAATGGAACAACTCTATGTACAATGTTGGCAGATAGGACTGAATTTGGTCTTTCGAGATGTTCGAAAATCCGAGTTACGAAGCAGGTTATGAATGTGCGGTATGAACGAAGAAGTTGCATGAGGTTGCTTCATATAAAGCTGTTATTGACTACTATGAGAAAGATTTGGTCAGTTCGTGGGATGATTTCGTAGGCACTTGTTATCATGATCATCTGATGCATTATTGCATTAAGAGATCGGCAGTATTGGGATGCGAATACCCTAGGAGTATGGATGTTTCCCTTTGCTCATTTCTCGTCTCCATCTTCCGGCTCTGGCTGTTTTTATAGACACCCACTTCACATGATTTAGATCGCATGAGCACATTTTGAGAGCGCAAATGGCTTGAAACATTTCTCATTAGAGCACTCGACACTCTTGCTATATAATAATACATCAAACATTCAATCTTCGCTTCATGATCGTGCAAACTCAACAGGGTATCTCATCATAATCATACAATCCATCATAATCTTCAATCTAGTAGACACGATGGCTTCCACGTCCGTCGGTTCCATGCATACGTCGAGTTCCAGCAGCCTATCACTGATTAGCTTCGTCTCAAACCTCATCATCGTCTAAGTAGGACATACCTTGACGCCAGGTCTATTCGTCAACGACCCCTTCAATTTCAACATCGCTCCCGAGATCTTAGATCCGATACCCACATGTCGCTTACGATGAACAACCGGCTGGCCCGCTGTGCGGCGTCCTCCCCATCTCGACGAGCGCGTGGTTCGCGTGGTTCGAGCCGTGGTATGATGTCCAGTGTGTCCGACGTGGCCGGCTTGAGGCTCAACTTTCGTCGTTGTCTTTGTGGTGCGCGTGTTGGAGTGGCGGCCACGGAGACGGGTCATGAGCGTAGGTTTTGTGGTGCGTGTCACGACGACTCCGTTGTTGCGGCGGGTATGCATATTGAGTGCTTGTTTTGGAGTTGTGTTTGGGTATGTGGTTGTTTGTGTGTTTTGTTCTAGCGGTGATGGGCTAGGTGATGGTGGGTTGTGGGTTGCTATGGAGCTTTGTAGTGTTGTTGGAGGTAGGGTTGTTTGTGGAATGATTTGGGGATGGAGGTTGGACATGACTGATATATAGAGATTTGAGGAAGGAGAGGGGGAAGGAGGGGTTGAGGCTCCATTAGGGAATCTCTGATTCGAGGGAAGCCATAAACTTGCTTGTGGAGAGATTTGGGCTATATGACGAGCCAGTGCATCATATCGGCCTCCTTTGATAAACACGGAACGGGGGTTCATTGACAGGAATACGAAAGTACCTTCATCCTGGGTTGAAAACGTCATATCGGAGCTGTGATATAGCCTCTCGCCAATGAACCTTGCTTAATATGGGAGGATTATGGAATTGGCAGCACAGGTGATGTTGTGTACTCCGTAAAGTCTCTGGACTCCAATCAAGGCAGAAATATGGAGCAAGGATCTTTCAATCAAGTAGCCTTGGCTGACGACCGATGTCTTCAGAAGGGTTTATTAATTCGTGGCTCACGGAACTCTCCACGATCAGCCACAGTGTGGTTGGTGACAATGGCTTTACAGGATCCTTGATATTTCAGAGGAAGGAGGATGATCGTGCCTTGTTGTTGTGAAGCATGACGTCGATCTGGTGGTCGAGGAACAGCCACAAGGAGCGCCACATCCCAGCGCATGATATTGTGCACGTCCCCTTGGCGACGTCATTGAAGCCTCTAGGTGTCTTGATTAAACGGTTGATGTATCTGACATTCTGGCAAAAGAATTGAACTGCTCAGCTATATTCAAGTGACATAATGCCTCGATGTTATTAAGTAAAGGAGTAAATGCTGCCTTCCACTCTATAGGGCATCAAAGCTTGAGTAGCTTGCTCGATGCTTAAAGGAAGAGACACCATGCACAGCTTTCAAAAGTCACAAAAGGTTTAAAGCATAGCATGAAGCTGCTTTCAATGCCTTTCTCCCTCTGTATTTTGGAGGTAGCTTGGAGGTAATCACTGATCAAGCAAGCACAAGCCGAGGTTTCGAAGACGGAAGCACTGAGTAAAGCGAGGAGAGAAGTGAGCTTTCACAGCTCGTTCTCCTCCCTTTCACACCATTTAGAACAAAAATCTCTGAAGTCGAAAACGAATATCTTAATATTGGCTAATCATCAAGTGATTGCAGCACAACTACAATTTTAAGATGGTCTTGACCAGTAGAGGGCAAGAATGATGATGATCATTTGCACGCCAAAAGTCACAGCATTGAAGATTCGATTGAAGCTTCGATGCGAGCCTCAACTCACGTTTGAGAGAAAGGCAGGAGGAACTCATTTCAATTTCATCAAGAAGTTCTGCGTAAACTGGCTTCGAATTTTCTTTCCTCCTCTTCAACAAAACTTCGGTAGATATCTACCTTCACTTAGACAAAACTTCGGTAAGTTAGATATCTTCCTTCACTTAGATCCCAGGTAAGAACAGGAATGAGGCAATTCAACACAGAACATACCAAACCACCCCCACTCCCCCCACTCTTACCACCTGTTCCCATCCATCTCTACAAACCAAGCAATTAAATAGAAAATGAAGCTATTCTCACGACATCCCCACACCAAAACGTTGGCATTCCCTCGATGTAGCAAAAATGTGCGACGTGCAACAAACTCTCGCGACTTTCTACCTTCACTTGAATAGTAGGCAATACGTCATTGGCGCTCAACACTTGCTTCAAAGTGAAGGAAGGGAGCCGCTCACCCACCTATCGCCCATGCGTGGCGATGCTAGGCAAGCGCAAGTTACAAAGTTGAAGACTACGTTGTGACTTGTTTATCTATATAACTGTCAAGATGGCTGCTTGGAGAGGGTGGAAATAACTCAATTTGAGAGAGGTAAACCCCCTCTAACATCTCCGCAGATACACAGGCGGGCTAATGGTTAAGAGGCCATGATGTCCCTATCCTACCAAGATAACCTAGGGGAGCAACACCAAATGGCTGGCCCCAACCCGATAAATATGACCAACTCCCTGCCTCAGACGGCGGATATCAAACTCATAAAGCAGCGGGCAAACCCACAGGGAAGAAGGCTTTGATCACCGAAGGAGATAGCGGTATTGGCCGAGCGGTAGCCATCCTGTATGCTATGGAGGGAGCGGAATCAAGAATTATATATACATTGGAAAGGGGACAAGGATGCACAAGAGACATTGAAGCTCGTTTAAGAGAATGGAGGCAAAGTGCATTTACTCCAAGCGGATGACGGAGCAGAAGGTCTGCAAGGACGTTGTGGAGAAGGTGAGAAAGTGTCAAGGAGGGATGCAAGAGTCTGGATTTCGTCATAAGGAAGCTTGAGTAACTCGAGCCTTTCGAGGACTTCGTCATGTAGAACACTGGGGTTTGAGTTGAAGAAGGAGAGCGAGAGTTCATCGGCTTGCAAGTTGACGGATCACTTATTTGTCACATCGATGCTTTCAATCTAAAGGTTCATGAGAATTAAGTTGTTCATTATGGGCTTTCCACCCCTATACGCCGAACTGCACCACCCCTTTCGCTATGCAATGCACATGGAAACGCCAGAATCCGTATTAGTACCCGCTCGGAAAATATATACTATAGGCATTCCCAGGAGAAATGTCAGTGCCCGCCTGATCGTCGCAATTTGTATTACCCACGTCCTGTCGCCTATGAGCCCGAGATCTGCCTCGAGAAACGAGGCTTATTCTCTGCTTTCACACGCTCAAGGTCTGTTGTCACTCATCACCATAGCCATGATGAACGAGTTCAAAACGCATATCATGGCGAATGTAAGAATGACGCCCCATCGATAGACCGCGCCAATTCTTTCGTATTCGTACAGCATTCCCGCAAATGCCATTGTAGCAAAGAACAAACTTGCAGCAACACCAGTGAAGACTCCTGCGTCGACCTCAACTCGAAGCTTGTGTCTCCCGGTAGCGACAAGAATGCCGGCAATAGCCATGAGAAGAATCGAAGCCACGAAAGCTCCAATGATGCCCTGGATGAGATACCTCTTCTTTGCCTGTATGAACTTCTGGTCGCTGATGCTTGGGAGAGTAGCATAATGCGTCTCGTAACCAGTAGGGAAGTCGCTCGATGAGGCATATGCGTCATCCTCAATGTCCGTTTCAGGTAGATCGGTGAAGTATTCATTCGGTCCATTGCCATTGCCATTGCCCGCCAAAGGCTGTCTTTCGCTCGGTGTAGAGGTCGGACTCAGCCACTCCCTGACTTTCTCCATAGGTAACTTAGCTTTAGACATCAAGAACAAAATTGTCTTCGACCCCGGGAAATTCGTGTCGTTCTCAGGATCCACGTAGATTGTGTACACATCCTGTTCCGCCTCGCTCCCATCATCGTATTCATTCCAATATGCTTGTTGTGGTTGAGGCTCAACCGGTGGTACATATACACTTGTTCTGCGTGACCTGATTCGTGGTGTGGAAGCTTCGCTCATGATAGGCGTGTGTGCTCGGACATTGCTGATTAGGTCGTTATATGTGTTGAAGAGAGAGCTGAAATCACGCTGCGTAAAGCTCTTGGGATTGCCTAGGACTTCGTTGTTGAATCGCTCACTGAGTGATTGAGACCCTGTCCATTTCTAACAAACGATCAGCATCTCTCTCTGCCATTCATGGTCCTGTTCGACTTACAGTGTACTTCTTCAAGATCTTGCGAAACGCTGTGCGTTGGGCGTCGACGAACTTCTGCAAATCTTTGATGTCGTCTCCACACCTAGTAAACATCAGACAATATGTCCATTATTCTTTTCATCCCAACTCACTTCGTTATTTGGTTGTCATATCTGGCGAACTTCTCCCGTCTCTTCCGAGACATCGGCTTCCCATTGCTGTATTCGCATCGTGCTCGCAATCGTAGGAAGTCTCGTTGGTAACTTTCGAGGCGGCGCCTCACTTCGCCAGCCTTGCTCGAGACAAAGAGGTCGACTCGGTCATGTTGATTTGACAATTCATTGAAGAATGAGTATTCGAACTTTGCCAACGCGATATCTACATGCCCCGGAATGGCAATGGCTTGACCCTGATGTTTCGTAGTGTTGACCTTGATCAGGTTCTTCAGTTCGTTATAATCGACGTTGTCTGGCAGAAGCAGATAAGATCAGTTATCGGGGCTCTGCGCAGTGTCTTGTATCCCGTGGAATGATTTGACTCACATGGTGCCCATTGTGGCACAGATTGCGCTTGGAACGTCTCTCCGTACTTCATGCCCTCTCGTCTGTCTCTTGCAGACTCTCCTGCAAGCTTCAACCGCAGTCAAATGGTTGCAACGCCGTTCCGGCCGCCTCGGCTCCTTTAATGAAGGACTTCGGGTACCTGCAATCTAGTTCAAAACCTGAGGTGGAAACTAGACGTTAGATATACGCAGCAGATTCTGTAAAAGTTGCGAGCGGCGGAGTCGGTCAGGTCAGCAATTGGAGTCTGCTTACGACCACGAGTGGTGGGGAGACGAAGGCTTTTTCGAGGGTCGTCCGATAAGGTATGGTAGTTGTAGGGAACGGGTGGATGTTTCGGCCTTTCCTGGGCGCTAGCCTACTTGCTGCTGCAATCAGTAGGTACGGAGGATAAACTCTCTAAATATATTGATTGGACGGTCTCCGCTCCACACTTCACCGAGCGAACGAGCGAGTCTGCAATGGTCTGGTGGATTCCACCACTCCGCAAGGCGTGCAAAGGGTTTTCTAGTTAATGTACGAGTCAATTGGAGAACGGCGAGATTTTCTCTCTAGCGGAAGAAAAGTGCAAAGGCGGCAGGCGGGTGCAGCCAGGGTCCAATGCTTTCCTATCAATGTGGCTGATGCTGGGCGATGCAGGACGGTACTATGTGTATCTTGAGGTGTGTGTGTTGAAGCGTGCTCGGCGGTCTTCGGTGCGACGGTTGCGTCAGTGGAGGAGGGTAGAGTACGTCGTGAGAACTTTGACTCGATAGCGGAGATTCGAGCAGCTCTTGTACTCGTAGTCAGAACTTGATTTATCTGCCGCCGATGTGGTTTGGGCTACCACGTCGTCGCCGTTTTTGGATTGACGGGATGGGCTTGGCAAACTCTCAGATGAAGCCCACGGACGGACCTAGATTGCTTTGCATTATTCGATCCAGTGAAAGCTGCTTAGATTGGAGTTTCCCACTTGGAATTTGGGTCTGGACGATTCTTGCTTAAATGCACTTCTTGTTGTGATACAAGAGAGCTATCTACTTCAATATACTGTAGGAGGTATCGGAGCGGGCCTCCGATACAGGTATCATCTCAGCCATCATCGAGATGGCTCGATTGGACGAATGAAGCTCAATATCTTACTGTACAGGATGGCGCCTTATCATTGCATGCAGTGGCCAAGATATGGTCAATTGGAAGAGAAGTACAGCATCGAGGCAAAGTCGGCGGAAGCACATCTCCGTCAACGAGGGGTTGTACTCTTATGTGTTGAACAGCAGGTACTCTACTTGCTCTCTCACAGAGTGCTTCATAGAGTGCTGTAAGGTTGAGGCAGTAGGTGCAGCCCTTCCTAGCCTTTTCTCGCCATAAACGCTAAATAGTACATTGCAATGGCTGGTCAATTGCAGGAGAAGCACACTCGTTAGATGTAATTCTCGTTCGTTACTTGGGTATTCTTATGCGCTGAACAGCAATGGTTACTCTCCCACAGAGCGGCATTCAAGTACAGTAAAAGAAACGTTCGTGCTCTTGAACCCCGAGTCACAAACATGTGCTCTTTGCATAACAAGCTCCATTCTCCTCATGCTGCAGTCGGTAGCTGCAGAACTAGAGTTATTGCACCCCACTTTTCGTGAAAATGCCGAATGCAACCCGATAAAATTCAACGGGCCGGACGAACGTATTGGTTGCGGAGCCCCCCTCCTCAACTGCATTTGACCCTTTCCGTGCTTCTTCTTATTAAAGTCGTTCCAACCGCTGCGCTCAACCAAGACATTCGGCCACCTAACGGAACCGGCCGACGAAGCAGAAGTTCTCGGCATCTTTACAGACTCTGGCTGGCAGCGACATTCAATCTATTTGCCTCACGACTACGAAGGAACTACCTAGCACTGGGCTCCCCAGCTCGTGTCACTAATCTCAACGGTGACCCTATATCTTCTTCGTTCTTGAGCCCATACAGCATATTGCCTAGCCCGTCTCGAGACAGTTTTCGACGTAGAATGCAGTAACTGCTCGCGCGACCTCGTGGACCCTGTGGAACAAACCCGCAGGGGACTCAGGTTACAGGACATGTGGACATGTAGATATGGTAGCATGGCAGCATGGGTAGGTACTTACTGTACTTCCCCCTTCTGCATTCGGTGGCCTGCGTTGATTGGGTGGGGTTTGATCGAATAGCGATGAAGGCAAAAGCCGGAAATCCAAATGTCAACAGAGAACCCGAGTAGACCATTTGTAGACCCCAGATCCGACCTTCAGTCGTCACATTAGGAGCGATCATATATTAATATCAACCAATTAAATTTCAATCTCAAATGAATAGTCTATTAAATCAGACTAATTCCTCTCACGAGATCCCCGACGTTCAAAACTTTCAGCCCTTCGGCACTCTCTGAAGCCTTAAGACTCCGGAAAAGATAGAGTGAAGACTACTGATTGTGAATAATCCAATTCGTTCTAGCTTTTTATGCCGTAATCTTCGAGGTAAATTAAATCGATGGGGAACTGGCGCTTGGAGGAGCGCATAAGTCCAGTGATATGTCACCCTTCCATAATATGCTACAATAAAACAAGGGTTTTGATGATCAGATAGCATGCGAAGAATCAGCCTTAGAAATAGAAAATAAGGATTCAAAGCATCGATGCTGAATCTCGAGGTTCCTGAACTCCTGAAATCCTTACTCATCCTCGCTTGTGATAAAGGTAGCGAAACTTTATCAGGTCTCGCGAGAAAAATTGTCCCAGGTCCTCACACCTCACAGCTCCCGCTAAAATGGCCACGAGCACCTCGTCCTCGTTGACCTCGACCTCCCACACATTGACAGCCTTCACTGCGCCGGGCAAGAATCCTGCTGCACCAAACACAATGGCCGATCTACTCGAAGTTCTCGCGCCCCACAACAGACACCTCTTCGTTGCTCCTTCAGCGGACCTCGTGAGTTCGAGCCTAGCGTTCGCCAAGGGAACACTGGATGCGTTTGCGGGCAGGTTGGGAGATGAACAGGCGCTGGCGCAGAAGGAGGCTAGGAGGAAGAGGAAGAGGGGTGAGAGAGATTTGGGTGAGGGGGAGGTGTTGAAGATTCGGAAGATTTATACGGAGGGTTTTGAAGTGGAGCAGATTTGGGAGCAGGCGAGACGGGTTATAGATGCTTTGAGAGGAGATGCAGAATTGGCTTTGGGTGACTTGGTTGTGGAGAGTGAGGGAGGCGAGGAGGTCAATGGCAACAACGGTGGCGATGGTGGGGTGGAACTTTTGAAGTTTGATGAGGATGGGTTTGAGCTTGGCTCTGATGCTGAGAGTATGGAGGAAGAGGAGGGCAAGAATGTTGAAGATCTAGAGGGTGAGGGCGAAGACGAAGATGAAGAATTGGCCACCGAGGACGCGGAAGGGCTAGACGCCTTTGATGGAGAAGATTACTACGATGAGGATCAAGAGAATGATGATCCAGAGGCGGCTGGAGTCTTTGTCGAAGATCCGAACGGCCTCAATGATGGATTCTTTTCACTTGAAGAATTCAACAAACAAACGGAATTCCTGGAACGACAAGATGCTGCTGCAGACCCCTACACTGGGGAGGCAAGCGATGAAGAGGAAATTGACTGGGATGCCAACCCTATGTCCTTAGCTTCCAAGACTGTATCCAGTTCTAGAAGAGCTGATGCTATGGATATCGAAGATGAGGACGAAGAAATGGAAGATGAGGATGAAGATGATGAAGATGGACCTACATTTGGCAACGTCGACCTGAATGCACCTGAAGGGGAGAGCGACAATGGCGATGAAATAGAGGAGGAAGTCAATGAAGATGGTGATAACACAAATACGGTCTACTATAAGGATTTCTTCGAGCCTCCACCGCGAAAACTTGGGAAAGGAGAGCGTCAAGCAAATTACCTCGAAAGACAGTCACGAAAGCCCAAAGCTATGCAACACGAAGAGGACGAGGTAGGTTTAGAGCGTGCAATGGCTGATGTTCGACGGGATCTTTTCGATGAAGAATCCGACGAAAACAATTCGGAAGATGCATTGTCAGAGTTAGATCCGTCGGATCCAAAATCTCGAAGATCAGCGCATGAACGCAGGCAAGCCAAACTCGCAGAAGAGATTCGCAAGCTCGAAGCAGCATCAGTAGCCAAGAGAGAATGGACACTGTCGGGAGAAGCTCGAGCTGCAGACCGGCCTATGAACTCACTAATTGAACAAGACCTCGACTTCGAACATGCTGGAAAGCCTATCCCAGTCATCACAGCCGAAGTGAGTGAGAGTATGGAAGAGCTGGTCAAGCAGCGCATATTGGCTATGAATTTCGACGAGCCAGTCCGTCGCCGTCCGGATTCTCTGAATGCATCTGGAAACACTCGCCGAGGGCTCTACGAGCTTGACGACAGCAAGCCGCAGCAGAGCCTTGCTGAAATGTACGAAGAGGAACATGTGAAAGCCAACAATCCTGACACGTACGTGAGCAAAGCGGATGAGAAGATGCGCAAGGAGGAGAAAGAGATTGAAGTAATGTGGAAGGAGGTCAGTGCAAAGCTGGATGCCCTAAGCAGCTGGCATTACAAACCCAAGCCTGCAGCCCCAAGCTTGACCGTTGTAGGGGACGTTGCAACTGTCAGCATGGAAGATGCTCAACCTACTACTGCAAGTGGAATCAATGGTGGTGATAGCATGTTAGCTCCTCAGGAGATCTACAAGGCTGGCAAGGACAGGGAGACAATTGAGAAGGGAGAGGTGGTCCCGAAGAGTGGCGCTCCGGTTGCAAGACAGGAGATGACTCGAGAGGAGAAATTGAGGAGACGAAGAAGAGAAAAGGAGAGGATCAGAAAGCGAGGTGGTCTAGAAGCCAATAAGAAGTCAGAGGGGAAGAAGGCTCAGGCTAAGAAAGAGACTCTTGGAGACCTCAAGAAGGGCGGTGTCAAGGTCATTGGACGGAAAGGAGATATTAGAGATATTGAGGGGAACAAGGTTAAAGCTGTAACGACTTTCAATGGAGCTAGTGGCTTTAAGCTCTAGGGTACGCTATAGAATGATAATGAACTTATCGTTGCGAATCCGCTGTGTCGAACTGTCTACTAGCAAGTCTTCTTAGCCACTGCCCTTAGTACAGTGGGCCTTGTCCAGCAAGGCGTCTTTTGAAGACCCGTGATGCTACCGTCCCATCATCTGCAATATCATTCTTGATATCCACGCAGTAAAGCATTTTCGAAAATATTGAAGCAATGAAAACCGTGATATCGCTGATAAACCCCACGAACGCCGCAAAAGATATGGGGCCATGCGGGGTAATCTCCAATTCGACTTCCCACCACTCTCCTCTACGAGACCCCGACCATATCTACTACAACCAACACAGCTTCCATAGGCCAATATCCAGCCTATTCAATCAAAATGTCAGCCCCCGGAGAAACGTACGAATTGGCCTTCCCGCCTAAACAGAAGCCTCACATCTCGACCGGAATTCCCTTCCCCGCAGCATGTGTCCATCACATTACAAACACCTATCAAGCGTCCAAAGTATACATCATAGTATCCAGTTCGATCAGCAAGACAAGGGATTTCTCCGACTTGCAGCAAGCACTAGGTGATAAGATTGCTGGTGTCAGGAAGGGAATCAAACCTCACACGCCATGGGACGACATCCTAGAAATTGTGAAGGATATTCAGACGAAGAAGGCGGATATCATTATTACGCTTGGAGCGGGGTCTTTGACTGATGGTGCTAAACTAATATCATTCGTAAGTTAGTTGAATATCTGAACAAAGGATTCCCGTTGATATCTTAAGGCATTGGCAAATGATGTGTCCGAATTGGATGACCTGGAGAAATTGACGGCAGAGGCGAATACCAAGGACTTGAGGCCTCCATCAATACCAGTCATCAACGTCCCGACTTCCTTATCAGGAGGCGAATAGTATGTCTTTAGCAAGGGAAATGCTTCTCTTTGGGAGTTCCCATGACCTGAACTCAAAAT
Source organism: Hyphodiscus sp. D1413 (assembly GCA_003988895.1). Classification (NCBI taxonomy): domain Eukaryota; kingdom Fungi; phylum Ascomycota; class Leotiomycetes; order Helotiales; family Hyphodiscaceae; genus Hyphodiscus; species Hyphodiscus sp. D1413. The sequence goes on from QYAO01000050.1 coordinate 231,713, forward strand.
TTAATCAATCTGAATAGAATAATTGCTAACTCGTCAATACTGTACAGCTCTCCATTTGCAGGGGCAACAGACAAGAGAACAAACCACAAGAGGTCATTCGCTCACCCAAACATGGGCGCTGATCTCATCATTCTTGATCCCGCACTTTCGGTATCTACTCCCGAACGCATCTGGTTGTCTACTGGTATCAGGGCAGTAGATCACTGCGTCGAAGGCTTATGCTCTACGAATCCGAATGTCAGTGAGGAGAGTGACAGACAATTTGCCGAAGCATTGAGACTACTCGTACCCAGTCTGTTGACCACGAAGAGAGATTGGACGGCGCAGGAGCCGAGGTTGAAGGAGATGATGGGCGTGGTGGAAGCTATGAAGGCTCTTGGCCATGGCATTCCGATGGGAGGAAGTCATGGGATTGGCCATCAGCTTGGGCCTTTGGGAGTTGGGCATGGAGAGACGAGTTGTATCTTATTGCCAGCGGTTCTCAAGTACAACTACAGGTATGGAGGAGAGAAGGTGAAGCAGCTCCAGCAGAAAGTGCTGGATATTTTCTGGAATGAGGAAGCTATTGTGAAGGTGTTGGAGGAGAGGGGCATAAAAAAGCAGGAAGCAGATGCTGGAGATGTAGTTGGGGCTGTGATCAGCGAATTGGGTATGCCGAGAACGTTGAGGGATGTGGGTGTTGGGAGGGAGAAGCTGGATGCGCTCGCTGATAACTCCTTGAAGGATCGCTGGCTGCCAACTAATTATCCGCCGCTGATAGAGAAGAGTCAAGTTCTTGAGATTCTTGAGATGGTGGTGGGAGTTTAATATATAGGAGAGGGAAAAGGGGATTAAGAAAGTTTTTGATGCTCCGATTCATATGGTGATATTATTAGTTAATTTTAACAACTGGCGCCTAAAAGCTCAGATAACTGACAGGTAAGTGGAAATTTAATCTGTAGTAAAGACCATGACGCTCGCATCCACCTTGGTTCTTCATTGGATAAATTCTCATCCACAAGTCACTAATAGTGTGGGTCTCCATTAAATATGTTGGAATACGCATTGATAGGGATTTCCACAACGTTCAGCAACGTTGTAAGAGGGCATAAATTTTCAGGTAACAGATCTCCCTTTTCAGTATTTGCAGTGTCGCCCTAGGTATTATAGAACTTGCTACCGATGTTAATACTATATCATGACCAGAGCAAATGGTGAAATTAAGCCGCACATTTTGAATTCTCTCAGGAGAATAATAATTCATGACTGCGGATGTCAATTGGCGGAAATATAATGTGATAAGAAGTTGATGTCTATTTAAGATATCCCACACAAATAGCTATATAACTAAATTTGCCAATCAAAAAGTGTATAGAGAGCTTCTTTGGGTTACCGGTTGAAGCTTCCACAGGATTTGGACTTCTCTGCATACTTGTCCATCCCCGTTCAAGCTGCTGTAGAAAAGAAGGAGGATCTTGAAGCGATGCAGAGCGTTCTGTTAGGCTGGTAGACCATTGATCTTGTTATTATAAAGGGATTGAAAAAGAAATGAAGTCTTGAAGAGCAGATGGAGAAATGGAACCGCGATTAGTGTCAGAAGTATTGCTTCTTGAAGTTATACTTCTCCTTGCAACAAGTATTTTCCTCACATCTTCTATAAAATAGAAGAACAAAACTAGATTGAGCATTAGACTGGAGCTTTTAATCTGCTTAAGACACAGGAGAGAGGATAGATCTGTCACGTTCAATGTGTTTGGTGAAGTCATTCTTAAGAAAGGAAGGCTAAATTAGGACATCGAAGCATCACTTGTGAAGCTTGATAGCCACCATTAGACGAGTTGTTTTCACGCAAATTTTCACACAATAGAACGCGTCTAAAAAGATTTCGCCGTCTCGCTTGCTGTATGTATAAATATTGTCGTCCTCGTCCTTCGCAACTCGGCAACTCGGCAACCTTCAACACTCTCAACACTCTCGCCATCTGGCTGAGAGTCTTTCACCTCATACCAATCCTCAAAGACTTCAACAACATTCTTGCTTTAGCAATACTATCAAGCCATCATAACTCCTCCAACACGAATCAAGACTTCAGTATTGTGAAGCCCACAGTCACTTCACCTCCAGACATTATGCCAGTCTACGTTCCCGAGCCCACTTCGGGCATTGAGCAACAGCTTTCCAACGTCTCTCTAGCTGACGCAGAGTGAGTCAATTCCCTCTTGATCTCCCTTTCCCAGACAACTATGTTCATCCTTTCAACTGTACTTACTTAACTTCTTCATGTCAGAAACTCAAAAGCCATCTCGACTTTGAACACCAACCATGAGCACGCCCACGCCGTTGAAGCAAAGCATCACCAAACCAGCTACCTCGCCTACCTACCAGCCGAGATTTTAGAGATAGTGATGGATGCACTTTCTTCAAATCCCGTAGCTCAAATCTGTCTCGGATTAACTTGTCGATGGCTCCATCAAGCTTTTCATAAATTTCATGGTCCGGAAGATGTCACCCGCCCGATGTATTCGAAGTGCACCTCAAGACTCCTTCCCTTAACGATGAAAGTAAGTCTTTGCGAAGAGTATGTCTTGCTTCGGGGCGCCGATGTGCACTATATGTCAGGGTTGGGGTTAACTATCCCTTGGAATGAGACTCTGGGAGAGCTGTTGTGGGAGGAGAAGTGGTTGTGGGGCGATATGCTTTGTTGCGAGTCTTGTGTTACGTATAAGCCGAGAAGTGCTTTTGACGAGTTTGAGTGGGAGAACAAGATGGTGGAGAAGCATATGAAGAAGATTGAGGAGCTTTCGGTTTTGGACAAGTCTTGGGGTTTGGAAGAGTGGTGGAAGTTGCGTATGTGTCAACGATGCAGAGCAAAGGATGTGTTTGTTTGTTTAGAGGGTAGAGAGGAGTGGATCCAGTATAGATATGACATGACAGACATGGAATCTATAGGATTGATGAAGACAGAGCCTAGAATATACTCAGAGGAGAAGTGGGATCGGGAGGAAAGATTCCTACCCTGGGACGAGGCGTTTGCATTGCTCTACAACTTTGAGAGATGGGAGACCATCTATGAAAAATTAGGCATCTGATAGAGCGGGGCTGAGTTTCTTGGAAGAAGTCTCTCACATAAGACAAAATAGATTCCCAACTCAATCAATAATGGCTGCCTCTCCTGAGATTCATTACTTTCATTAATCTATGATTCATCTCGTGTCCTAATTGGATTGACTAATGCCTCAAGGCAGCAAAGGGTATCCGCAAACGATGCCCATAGGGAAGGAACCACAGATCTCCAACGCGTCTTGATGCACACGAATCAAAAGGAAAGAAAACGCTTCTTGATATCCACGGAACGCCAGTTTCATACACATAATTCTGTGAATGCTTTCCATGCTCTCCAATGCAATGCAAACCAGTCGGTAAATATCCTCGAGTAATATCACACGTGATCTACTGTGTCATCGATGTCATCGCCAATCCAGCTAGAGCATCATCCTGGTGTACGGAGGTGGTTCGGAGGGGATGACGACCGCAGCGCTTTGGTTTGGAGGGTTTACCACGGTAGCAGGTCGCGTTTGCGCCCTCTCTAGCTGCCAAGCCAAAGTTCTGCTTGAACGCGCAGTACTCCAGGCCATTGGGCATCCAGGTCTTGATGTGTTGATGAAGTTCGCACCGGTAGAGTCCACACTGATTACAAATTTGCTTGCCAACAACCTCCCAAGCACTCTCGAGTGTGTTTGGGCCAATGCGTCGTGTATTCAAGGGTATCTTGGTACCATGAGTCTCTCTGAAAATGGAGTAGAAGTCAGGCGAAGCAAGTCCGAGGCAGCATGCATCTATCTTGTCGAGGTATTTAAAGATCTCAAGGTGAAGCTCAGTTGGAAGGTTCTCGAGAGCGGAGGCCTCGTTGCGTTGTGGGAGAAGTGACAGTCGTCTCACAAGCTCTGGCGTGATTTTGAAGATCCACTCATCCTCATCTGGGGTCGTGATACCAGTATTGGCACTTCCAGAACTATCATCGTCGCTGCTATGAGAGCCTGCGTTTTGGAAGGTGATGGACGCCTTGTTTGAGGGTGGAGTGAGCTTGGCAAGCGCTCCCGTGACAGCAGGTTGCATGTTCACGACTTGATAGGATGTGTGTGTGAGGACGGTTTGGCCGTGAACGAAAGAACACATTTCTCGGAATTGACGATTCGCCTGAGCCAAAGCCGAAGCAGAACTGAGGTCGAGAAGTTGGACGATAGCTACCAAAGTATGGCTGTCCATCGTTAACAACTTGGATGCTCTACAACTTGATCAGCAAGCGTTGAGAAGAAGGGGACGTGGAACAAACTGTGCCATCTTATCAGACCGTTGAGACTTTTATGTAGATATCAGGTAGGTTTGTGCTGAAGTTGTTGATGTTGACAGAGAGGGTCAGATGGTGACACGGTCGACAATATTGAGAAAGGTGAGGGACCTCGTCACGGTGGAGCTTCGTCTGAGGGTTCTGTTTCTTAGCTTCCGCAGTGGGGTGACTGACTCGAACCCAAAGCGGTGAATAAAGAGCGTGATTTCCCGGCGATGGTCGATTGATTGGGAATAACTCGGGATCCACCTTTATGGGAAATCTCCATAAATGATTTTCCAACTACATAACATTAATACATTTCAGGAGTAAAGGGAAGCGAACAAGTCGGCCCAACTGCTTACTTGGGCATGGCTTTGTATCTCCAGGTATTCCCCACTGCGAATGTGACGGGAGGTACATAGAGGGACATGATGCATAACAATACATAATTGGCCAATTGGGTTTTGCATATTCACCGACACTTGTCATTGAGGTTCTCGTAAAATGGCTTAGCCGTTCGATTCGATAGTAGCCAGCCACAAGACCACCCAACACAAGAAAAATGCAAAAGCAAATGAATATAGTAGAAGGGGAAATGGTAGAGCACGAGTACTAATCATTCCAACCTAGGAAACTCGTGCACAAACTTCAGATGGTCCTGCAAAACTCACAGATCCTTGGGCGGATGCAATTTTCCATTTGAGTGACAGCTTATCGCATGGGAAAATACCAAATACTCCAGCCCCCCTGCGCAGTATACCTCCCATAAAGATCATGCAGAAAGGATCCTTTGCCTTTATCCATTGCGCCTATATCGCAATCCAAATCACACTAATGACCACATCTAATCCCTTACTCTCTCCTCCCTCGTACTTGAAACTCCACATCCCATCCGTTTTCTCGTTCCAGTATGCCCCCGTTGCGCTGTGCATTCCTCTCCGTCCAACATGAGGCTTTCCATCTGTCCCTACGGCTTCGGTCTTCGCATCGCTTGTTGAGATCTTTGCAGCGTCTTTCTCCAGCGACGGTGAAGAGAGTTCCTGGGCTGCTTTCGCCTTGTTCAGGGCAGAGGTTGGGACGAGATGTTGGATTATAGTGCTGTTGACTGCGTATTTGAACGAGGGCGAGCCGCCAGATGGAGAGGATTCGGAGATCAAGGAGCGGAGGATTGAGTTCTGGGAGGGGAAGTCAGAATTGTGTACGCCGCCAAAACCAGGGCAAACATACAATGATCGTGGTATTCCACGATTCAGTCTTTGAATGCTCATAGAACTCGGTGCTTCCCAATGCACTTTGGCAGGCCTTTCTAGCTACTCAGTATATGCTCAGAATCATAGCTTCATGGGGAAGCTTACATCGTTTGCGATTTGCTTAAGCCGGGTGTACGAAATGGGCTGGAGACAAGGTTAGTTTTTTCATCAATCAGCATAGACCAGAGCTTACCGGTGTCGCAGATGAGGTAGCCATTTCGTCGATTATTTGTTTCGTCGGGCTTAAGTAAGGAAATAACTCCAAGTTGTTGAAGGGAAAGAGAGATTGTGTTGATCACCTCCCAAGCTTCTCATTTGGATTTGACACGTGACCATGCTGCCGTTCTGGGGAATCTACAGAAGCTAGAGCAAAGAGAGAATAGATCGAAATACTCGATTAAGGATCTCAAAATCAAACCTATCATTGCTCGATGTGATAACACGTTCTCAAATGCCCCACCAAGCGTTTTCTTGAACAAACTCCATTCTCTTCAATAGCCTTTCTCCAAAAGCTTCCCCTCACTGCATGTATTTTCAAGACACACCTCCAAGCTTCGACTGTATGCTCCATAACCTTCGTTGCACTACGACACCATTCAGTGGCTAAGACACATTCTCCGTCAGCCAATTGACAATCGACCGTCCAATCCGTCACAATGTCCAGCCAACCTCTCCTCCAGTCAGCTCCGGGTAGGACAGAAAACCCTCCAAACTCTTCCGTGCTCTAACCCTCTTCTCACAGGCAAGCGCATCGCCCTTCCCACCCGTGTGGAACCTAAAGTCTTCTTCGCCAACGAGCGAACGTTCCTCTCATGGCTGAACTTCACCGTGATCCTCGGCGCCCTCGCAATCGGCATGCTGAATTTCGGCGACCGTCCGGCGTTCATCTCCGCTTTCCTCTTCACGCTCGTCTCGATGGCTACCATGCTCTACGCTCTATACACGTACCATTGGAGAGCGAAGTCTATTAGGCTGAGGGGACAGGCTGGGTTCGATGATCGGTTTGGACCGACGTTCTTGGCGATTGTGCTTTTACTGGCAGTTATTGTCAATTTTGTGTTGAGGATTGCGTATGCCAGTAAGGAGAAGAAGGGTGGGAAGCTTTGAAGATGTTGATGGGGAGATTGACAAGAGGGATTGTCGAGATTGAGCGGTAAAGTGCAAGAGAGAAGGCTGAATGATTGAAGGGGCGGTGCACTGTGTAAATTGGACCAGTCATTAACATAAAAGATGGAAGTATTGAGAACGATTATGGGCATGGCGTTCTGGGAAACGGCCTTTGTATATGTGTTGCTCTGGGCATAGGATCTTGAGATTGTATCTGGTCCGAATTCAAGTGGTGTCTCTCATCCTCTGCTTATGGGGCTTGCAACGATGCAGCACAGTGATCAAGGGAGTACGCATCATTGAGTCGTGAAGAGGGCTGGACTTGAGGACATGGAGCTTGCCGAATCTATTGAACTTTTAAAAAGCTTGCATTCTTATATGTATCATACAAGAGCGCGGGTATCTTAAGTTTAGCAAAGTACAACACCAATATCCTAAGCTATGAAAGACTCTCTATTCCGTCTGATTTTGCGCCGGCAATCCATTCGTCTGTTCCCTATATGACCATTAGCTGCCCCATCTTTCTGAATTCAGATCATAGCGACTCACCCATAAGCCTTCCTCAACCTCTCAATCCTGACCCTCGACAAAAACAACCTCATAACAGGAACCGCTCTCACCTTAGCCTTCCCCTCATTAGCCCTCTCAAAAGGCGTCTTCATAGTCTCAAACGCCATAGTTTCGTCTTCGCCATCTTCTCCCTCCCCACCCTCCCCCTCTCGCCCTTCTTCATCCCCACCCGCTCCCTTCTTCTCATCTCCCACACCCTTCTTCTTACCACCCGATTTCTCCTTCACTTCCTCCACCATCTCCTCAACAGCACAATAACTAAACCACTTCCCTCCCCCTCTCGCAAGCTCCCGTTTTGCAATCTCAGCAATGCTAATCATCTTACTCGCACAAGCAGCCTTCGCATGTAGCATCGCTACCCTCGGCTTCTCATTCGCCGGCGCGGGATACACAGAGAGTATCTCGAGTATCCGCGTGACTTTCTGCTGGATATGAGAGGAGGAGATTATGCTTTGCGAGGTGAGGTCGTGTGTTTTTGCCAGATCGAGCTGGGACGGGGGTAGAGGTGCTGCATTGTGCGATTGAGAGGTTGATTGGGACGCTGGAAGGGTACTTGTGGCGGGTGGTTGGAGCTGGGATGGTACGGCAGCGGTGTTGGTACTCGAGGTCTTGAGGCTGGTTGGTGAGGGAGGGGTTTTTCTTGCTTTCTTGGAGGGCGGAGGAGCGTCTTCTGATTGCTTCCTCAGAGAACTGTGGGGGCGTTTGTTGGGATTGCCTCGTCTGGCTGCTTGTTCGGTGCGTGCCATACTAGATTGTGTGTCGTTGAGCGTGGTTGCGGCGATTTTGTGTCCGGAAGATCAGATCTCAGCCTCGTCAGGAATTTTGCCGGAGAGCTAGTAATGACTATCAACTACACCAATTACTGTACTTCCCATCCACCACCACCACCTTTCCAGATGTCCTTATGGAAGACAGACTCTTGAGATTCTTCTTACAATCAGGTTACCGAATGCTCAAATTAGATCAAGGCAAGCCGAGTTTTACAGACTTCCAAACCATATCACTAGTCACATGCGAGGCTGTAGGTAGAAAATACAGCCCGCTCGATAAATTACAACGCACAAGTTTATACAGATAGACCAAGCAAGTCCGTCAGACTCCACTCACTCACATGCATGGAGCCATTCATTTGTAGCAAGCATCTTGTACATTGTCTTGTTTCATGTGCTCGATTCGTTGGTACAGTACAAGCAAGTCATCGGCAGTCATAATGCTTTAGCAATACATATATGCGAGCTCAAAGGAGCAAAACACGCCGGGTTGGCCGAGCCATTTTGGTCAAGTGCAGTGGGAATGACAAACCCTCAAAATCTTTAACTTGGATCATATTCACACTTCTGAAGTTTCTGGTTTGCACTGAATTGGTGCCAAGAGCCCAAACTCTGTTGGTAAAACAGGCCAAGCCATCAAACTCATTCTACTTGTCCTTCAAACACTATTGCTACAGCTGGTAGATGGGCCAAACTGTCAGTAGGTGACCGCCGTAGTTGTACATACCATCAATGCGAGATAGTTGAACGCATCAACGCTGTGGACATTTAGATCGATGCATAGTTGATGAATTTGCGTACAACGGCGTCGCAGATCTAGCTTGCTTTTCAGCAATCCTCCGACTTGGTATCAGAAGGATAATTTCTATTTTTGCAGACCAGGTGCTATGGTCCGGGTAGGAATTCCGTTCGACTGCATTCGTGTATCCGCAAAATCTACCGATGAAGACCAGTGGTCTTCGGGAGATGTTGTATCCATTGCTAGTTACGATCGTGGCCGAGTCTAGCAGAATCGTCTGGACATTCGGAACCACTTATGCCAGCTGGCAAAGGCATAAGGATAGCCTTTGAGCTCCTATTTTTGGCCCGACGTGATTGGTTGATTGTTAGTTGATTGTATCCTGAGAGCTGTTTACAAACCGGAGCGATGGGAGATCCGTTCCGAGCATCTTGTGCATGCCTGTTGAGTTCAATTCATATGGGATGTTTCCAGCGCAGAGAGAATAGACTTGGGAAACCAGTCCAATGGTCAGAGCCAATTTAAGTTTCTTACCACAGGTACGGGTATTCAACATCGAATTCGAGGAGCACGTGAGTTGAGGAATTGGCAACAATTCAACGTGCAGCGTACGTCAACTCAAAGCGACCATGGGTCCGCTATTAATCAGCTAACTTCTGCATTGCATGCCTAAAGTACGGAAGAGAGCCGCCCTTCTTAGAAGTAGTCAATAATGAAAGGAGTGCGTGTAATTTTTGTAAGAGTAGCTGGTTCTTTCGAGGGAGTTGAACCGCAAGTTTGCGGGACTTTTAGAAAAAAGAAAGTTCAAGAGCGTAGGACTCTTGATATAAGCTCAAATAGGGAATATCGGCTATAGAGAGAGAAAAAGAGAGAAAAGATAGATATCTATATCTATACGCGACTAAGGATGACAATAACTTGATAGAACGTCTGTGAAACGACCAAAGGGGATTGGAGGTCGAGCAATCCGAAGTAAAGAAACTTGGTGGATTTAATCTAGGTACTTTTGAGGCTTTTCTACAATGGTAGCTGATAGACATGGTAAATGTCCGCTGAGAAGAGAAGCAAATGTAGAGGAGGTCATATCAACGACATGGATTGCAACAAGAGGCATTTGAAGCTCGTCATCACGGGTGTCACAACGGCTAGGAGTCATCACGGCCTGGTGCAGCCCACCCCTTTCCGAGTGGCCGGGGAGGGGCTCCATGAGGAAACAAACGCAAGAACCCAACCAAGGTACTCCGTAGAAACCGGATCTTTGATTTGAAGGCGGTGTTTAGGCTGACATCCGCGCGGCTTCTACTGAGGTGCGCTCCCTTGTCTGACGCCGATACAGCTAACAGTCCGGTGTTCTGTTCCTTATCTTCCTTCCTTCCTTTGAGGGAGTAACGTCCATCCCTGTGTGCCAGAAAACCCTGCGTGCCGGAACAACTTCAAGGTTTGGCTCCCCACCACATAAATATATAGAGCTCCAATTAGTTTGCTATGATCCATCTACTGTTTATCTGTAAGGAGCTAATTTATAGTCACAAAATAATATAGTTGTGGTTGCTTTTTGTATTATTCTATTGATGGCATTAAAAGCGCTTTCAACTGTTTCCCCCAGCTCCGTCATGACTAACATCGCGTCCCCAAAATTCGGGGCTATATTATAGAGCTTTTATCAAATTCAAATCTAACTCCAGGGTTTGAAGACATAAAGCAAAAGGAAACTTGTCTGCCGGATTTATCCGGACAAAAGTGCGAGCAGCATGAAATGCCAAGCAACCTAATAAGCGAGGAAGGATATATCTTCATGGTATTTACAGCCACGCTAGTGGTACTTAATTTTGCTACTTATATATATCACGTGGAATTGTGGCACAATGCGGCATTCTTCTAGAAGTTTCTACAAAACACGTGTCTAGTTCTGCATCAAATTACTACTCCGTCGTTCCAATTCGCTAGTCAATAATTCCAAGCCTATCTTTACCTCCAGGTTAGGTATGGGCAATGCCCATGATTAACCGCGCTAGTAAAGTCTTGTCAGAGGCATCACTACACTATTTTGAAATCGCTACTTACGTTCTAGCATTTTGTGGAAAGTATATAAGTAGATGGTTCCCTAGAACCCTCTAAGAAAAAAAGGTTTTCCTTTTAATTCTATGTTATAAACTTTGCTCCCTTGTCAAAGGAAAAAAATGAAATTCTTCCAGATGAATGCCCTATAACAATGCCTTCGTTCTGAGTAGCTGAATAAGTTTGTCGATACTCAGGAGGCAGCCAAATGATATTTGTATTACCTTCCGCTACCCAATTATCTGCTATATGTATGATTGGCGACTGCTTGGCATTAGTGTGACCCTCGAGCGTCTGCAGCGCTGCTCCTGTGGCCGCGTCCCAGAGCCGCATTGTGTCATCGTCTGATCCAGACACGACCTGTGTGCCGTCAGGTGAGAAGGCCACGGAACTGACCGCGTCAGTGTGGCCCTCGAGCGTCTGTAGCGCTGCTC